>PVKS010006777.1:0-76484 GCA_004027875.1 Aplodontia rufa | reverse complement strand
TCTGCTGAGTCTGGAAACACAGAATTTAATTCTTAATTTTATTATTTATTTATTTATGGTACTGGGGATTGAACCCAGGGATGTTTAATCACTGAACCACATCTCCAGCCCTTTTTTTATTTTATTTTGAGACAAGGTCTTGCTAAGTTGCTTAGAACATTACTAAGTTCCTGAGGCTGGCTTTGAAATTGTGATCCTCCTGCCCCAGCCTCCAGAGCTGCTGGGATTATAGGTGTGCTCCACGGTGCCTGGCTAATTTTTAATGTAATTTTTGACAGATTAAAGATCTGATAGGATTTTTTATATTTCACCTATCTCCCCAAACTTTACAGATTATATGTAAAAATTTATAATCATATATTTATGATTTCTCTCTCTCTCTCTCTGTATTCATTGTACCTTCGTTAGCTTTACCTCAGAGAAATAGAACTACTAAGACTAACAGGTAGCAATGGATTTGTGATAGGGATTCAACCTCATAGGAGGGTGGGAACTGGGTAAATACTCAGCATGAGGTGATGGCTCTTAGGGCCTGCAGGATGGGGGCTGGAGCAGTGACTCATTGGTTGCTGCACTTGCCTGCCATGCACGAGGATGCAGGCTCGAATCCTAGAACCATGTACTCAGCAAAGTGTCAGAACAATCAAAGCCACATGAAAAACTAAATAAAATTTATTCTCTCTCTCTCTCTCTCTCTCACACGCACACACACACACACACTTCCCTCTTTCTAAAATAAATAAATAAATAAATAAATAAATAAATAACATTTAAAAAGACCTGCAGGATGGGTAATTGGGATGGAAGTCTGGAAGGAAAGTGGAGGAGAGCCAGATGAAACTGGATGGGCTGAAACCCAAACCAAGGGTGAGGGGCCTTCTCCCTGTTTCCAGCCTCCAGCCTGGACGATTCTGCTGACCCACAGGGTGTCCATCATCAAGGGGCTGAATATCCGTGGATCTTCAAGTCAGAAAGACAGAGGAACTAAAGGAGACCAAGGGCAGCAGGAGCTGCAGTTGCTGCCTCGGGGACTTCACCCCTGTCCTACCCAGAGCCAGGGGGCTGAGGAAGGAGACATCGAAAGGGCTCAGACAGCTGCTGCCTCACTGCAACAAGGTGAGTTACACAAGGTGCCTAGTTCACTCACACCTTCCAGTCTTGCCAGGCACATCCAGTGGCCTGCACCAAAAGGAACTGGGCCAGGGAGGGACTTCTGGAAAAGCACTCCAGCTGGTTAATTCAACCCAAAACAACCCGCAGCAGCCTCCAGCCTCGCTCTCCAGCTTCTAATCAAGGTGGACTTTTAGGGTCTCGGACCCAGAGGAAAGCTGTGAAAATTTTCTCTCACAAGGGACAGAGCAGGGGCTGGCAAACCGTTCTGCAAAAGGGCCAGAGTTGAGGTGTTCTGGGCTTGGCAGGCCAGGTATGGTTTCTGACTCATACTCTTGGTGACCTTCTTTCTAAAAATGTAAAGACCATCGCTGGCAGGTGGGAGTCGCACCTCCCTGGCAGGAGGGTCCTGCTGGAGTGCGGAGGCCTGGCTGCTTGGACTCCTCTGCCTTCAGCTCCCAGAGACCTAGAAGGATCCCTTCACCTCCTGTACTCCGCTCACCTTCCAGAAGGTACACCACGGCACCAGGCCTGAATTCTGCTTAGAAATTCAATACAGATTCTTTTATTTTTTTTTCCGAATAAAAAAACCCCATGATGGTTATTTTTTAGTTTTTTTTCTTACTTATTATAATTTTATTCTTTCTCAATCTTGCATGTGTCAGAAATAAAACAATAAATGCTAAAGTTCTTTTGGTTAATTTTGATTGCTCACCATTTCTCCTCAAAATTGGACACTGTTGACCATCCCTTTCTTCTTGAAATCCCTCTTTATTTTGGATGTTACCTGCCCAAATTTTCTTCATCTTTTTTTTAATCTTTACTTCTGCTCTTTTTTAAAAATTTTTTATTGGTTTGACTTAGTCTTACATATTGAAGAAATTTGTTGTTGAACATTGATACATGTTTATGTAATGACAATGTAACATGAAGCCAGTCCTTACCCAGGATCCCCCTCTTCCCCCACTACCTGATCTTGTGTCCACTGTAATCCGCCCCCATTACAGGTGTAATAAATGTCTAAATATATGTATATTAATTTTGTTAATTTTCTAGTTTTAAATGCCTGCATGAGTATTAATTAGCTTCTCAGATGTGTTAAGTATTAGTAACTCCCCCTTTTCCTCCCTCTTCTCCCTCCTTCCCTCCCCCTTTCATAGCTAGACTTTCCCTAGGTCGTGTTTTGCATTGAATTTGGTGTGTCTAGTAAACAAACTTCACTAACTTTCACCCTATTCTTGGTTTTATTTTAGATTCTACAGAGAAATCATTTAACCTTCAGATGTCTGGGTTTGGCTTATTTCACTTAGCATATTTTTTTCCATTTCCATACATTTACCCACAAAAGCCATGATTTCCTTCTTTTAAATAGCAGAGTAGAACTCCATGGTGTATATGTGTGTGTGCGTGTGTGTGTGTGTGTGTATGTGAGTGTGTGTGTGTATCCATTCATAGGATGAAGGACATCTAGGTTGTTTCCATAATTTAGCTATTGTAAATTGTGCTGCTATAAACATTGATGTAGCTATATCACTGTAATATGCTGATTCTAGTTCTTTTGGGAAAATTCCGAGGAGTAGGATAGCTGGGTTGTGTGGTGGTCTCATCCCTAGTTTTTTGAGGACTCTCCACACTGCTTTCCAAAGTAACTGTACCAGTCTGCAGTCCCACCAACAGGGTGCTAATGTTTCTTTCTCCCCACAACCTCTACAACATCTATTATTGTTTGTATTTTACATCTTTGCCATTCTGACAGGAATGAGGTGAAATCTTAATGTAGTTTTAATTTGCTTTTCTATGATTGCTAGAGACGTTGAACAATTTCTCACATATTTATTGGGTTTCTGAGCTTCCTCTGTTGAGAATTTCTGTTTAGTTCCTTAGCCCATTTATTGATTGGGTTGAATGAGTTTTTGGTATTCCATTTTTTTGAGTTCTTTGTTCATTCTTTTTTTTTTTTTCTAAGAGAGAAGGGCAGTGAGAGAGAGAGAGAGAGAGAGAGAGAAAGAATCAATTTTTATTGAGTTTTTCACATGGCTTTTGTTGCTCTGACACTTAGCTGTGTACGTGGGTGCTGGGGTTTGAACCCGTGTACTTGTGCATGCCGGTCAAGCGCTGTAACTGCCGAGCCTCCGCTCCAGCCCCAACTTTGTACATTTCTAATATTAGCTCCCTGTCGGATGAGTAGCAGGCCAATGGTTCTTTAGCTGTGCAGAAGCTTTTTAGTCTAACGGCATCACACTCATTGATTCTTGACTTTAATCCTTGTGTTATGGGAGTCTTGTCAAGGAAGTTGGTGCCTGCAACTATATGGTGAAGTTTTTATACTACTTTTTCTTGTAAGAGTTGTATGGTAGCTGGTTTAATTCCTAATTCCTTGATCTATTTTGATTTGATTTTTGTGCAGGGAGAGAGATAAGGATCTAATTTCAATTTTATGCATATGGCTGTCCAGTTTGTCTAGCACCATTTGTTGAAGAGGCTATCTTTTCTCCAAGCTATATTTTTGCCCCCTTTGTTGAATATCAGATGGTTAAAGATTTGTAGGTTTTATCTCTGTGTCTTCTATTCCATTCCATTGGTATTCACACCTCTTTTCATACCAATACCATACTGTTTGTTTACTTCAGCTCTATAGTATAATTTCAGGTCAGGTATTGCAATAACTCCTGCTTCTTCTTGTTCTTCATTTCTTTTCTTTTTTCTTTTTTTTTTTTGTTTTGCTTAGCAATACTTTGGCTATTCTAGGTTTATTATTCTTCCAAATGAAGTTAAGAGTTGGTTTTTCTATGTCTGTGAAGAATGACAGTGATATCTTGATGAGGATTGCACTGAATCTGTATGGTGCTTTTGGCAGAGTGGCCATTTTAAGTATATTGATTCTGCCTAACCAAAAACGTGGGATGTCTTTTTGTCTTCTCAGGTCTTCTTCAATTTCTTTCTTCAGTGGTCTATAGTTTTCATCGTAAAGGTCTTTTGCTTCTTTTATTAGATCAATTCCCAAGTATTTATTCTTTTTGAGGTTATTGTGAATGGGACAGATCTTCTGATTTCTTCTTCAGTGGAATTGCTGTTGGAGTATAGGAAAGCTATTGATTTATGGGTGTTGATCTTGTATCCTCTAACTTTGCTGAGTTTATAAGTCTAGGAGTCTTTTGATGGAGTTTTTTGGGTCTTCTAGATATAGGATCATATCAGCAGCAAATAGAGATAGTTTGACTTCTTCTTTTCCTATTTGTATCCCTTTGATTTCCTTCTCTTGCCTGATTGCTCTGGCTAGGATTTCAAGGACTATATTGAATAAAAGTATACATTGGAAATTTACTTCAGTATGCCTTCCCTCTTCTTCCAAAAGTAGATAAATATGCAAGATTTTTAAAAAATAATCTTGACAGATTAGGCACTCTTATCTAAAAGACGTTTCTAGAGACAACCACAAAATCCTTTTTGCCTAGTCCTCCCCTTTGTTGCTGGAACATCATCTTGATAGGAGAGGTTATAATGTAAAATAGGATTCAGAGTGAGCTGTAGAAACTTGTAAAAATCATTCTTCCCCAATAAAATTACCACAAATTTATAGAAGAAAAGAAATACACATACACAAATACCATTGGTATGCGTTTTTGTGAAACACCTTTCATTCTATTTTCAAACATACAAGTCAGACTGGTAAACTGGGAACACCAATATAGAACCCCCTTTTCTGCAAACACAGCAGATTAAAAAGCACATAACATGTAACACTTCTATTTATTTTTAGGTGTACAATTATGGAACTTCCAATCTGGGATCCACAAGGGTTTATAACTACATTCTCAATGACTGATTTGTCTGCCAGAAATAATGGAACTGACTCAGGACCAGTTATAGAACTTAGGCAAACCCAAGACTTTCTGCTCTAGTTTGGATCTGAAATGGTCCCCAAAGACTCAACGTGTTAAAGGCTTGTTTTACTAGTGTGTCACTAGTGGGAGGTGTAAACTTTAAGAGGTGTTCAGGTCAACGGGGGTGGGCATGCCCTCAAAGGGGATTGTGGGACCCTGATCTCTTTCGGTTTCTTCTTCTTACTTCCCAGCCTTAAGTTGAATGATTTTGCTCTATCATACCTCCCACCATGATGTACCACAAGAGGCCTGAAGCAATGGTTCATGGACTAAAACCTGTAAAACTATGGACCAAAATAACCCTTTCTCCCCCTCCCCCCATCTTAAGAGACACAGAGAGAAACAACTTTATTGAGGTTTTCACCTGGCCTTTGTTACTCCAACATTTAGTTGTGTATGTGGTGCTGGGGTTCGAACCCAGGTCCTCGTGCATGCCAGGCAAGCACTCTGACTGCTGAGCCACTGCTCCAGTCATTTGTCACAGTAATGGAAAGCTAATTAACACACTTTCATTTGAAGAAGGAACATTTACTCTATTCAACACATGCTTGCTGAGACTTTTTACGTGTTACGTGTGTGCTAGTTAAAAATGGTGACCCAACCCAAGACAAGGAAGCTCTTGTTATCCAAGTCTAATTGATGAAAAGGGAAACATCAGCTCCAGAGATCACTGAATAACAAGACAGTTCACATAACTGTCCTTAGATGAACTCTTATCTTCTTGGTCATTAAGGCAAGATCCTGGAGGGTAAAACATAAACTCATAAAAACTTTAAATAGGGTGGCACAGCACATAGAAAAAGGGTGTAGTGGATATCAGAGGGATAATAACTTGCAGCAATCTCATGTTACAATCATCCAGCCATACATCTGAGATGACCATTCTGGGTCACTATCCTTGGATTCTGTACACAAAAGTGATATAAATTGTCTGCTGTGACACACAGAATGTTCTTTATCTCAAAAGCATCTAAGGATTGAGCCCACTTGACTTGGAACAGTTAAGAAACACCAATAGATATTCCTGAGAAGTTCGGGCTCTTTCTTTTTGATGGCACCTTGCATTAATAACAGAACGAGAGAAATCTTTTAAAGATGTGTTTCCCAGTTACTTTTTTATCCTTTACAAGCTGAGGTCATCTACTACCTTTCAGGCTTGAAATGTCAAAATGAAAAAAGTCACCAGGGTTGAGTACCACAAAAAATTCTAGGTAACAGAACAATATATCCAGACATGCCACCATAGAGTCACAGCTCAGAGCCATTTTTCTAGCTCTGATTTTTATTACAAAGTCCAAAATTTCCTTTGAAGAGTACCCACAAACTCAAGAAACTTTTTGCCGCTTCATCCTCATGCTGGTGTCCAGCCATCATGAAACCATGCGTGCTAAATTCCAAAAGCGAGCTTCAGCCAGAAGCTCTTGACCAAAAAGATACATCAGATAAAAATGGAGAAATGAGCAAGTCTTATTCATCTCTTCATGCCTGTCGACTGGTGGCCAGCTAGCGGTGGAGGAGGGGTGGGCAGATGCGCCAACTGGTCACATTCTCCTCCAAACCTGGAGAGCCACAGAGAAGGAGCCAGAGGGTAGGGGAGTTCTTTATAGCTGTTTTCTCCTCTTGGCAATAGAACCTGGCCTAGCTTCTGGGGCTGCTTGTTCCCAGAGTTACTTTGTATTAGATAAAATTCATCATCCTGGAAAGAATCCCATAAATGTCCTGCCGTCTTATCAATTTGTGTACCAGAGGAAGGCTAGAAAGTCCCTCCTTTGAGGCACCCCCACATCTCTGGCTTTGCTGCACACAGATAGCTAACCTGGCTTCTCCCTGCCCTGCAGCACCCAGTAGGCACAGCGTGTACCTTGACTGGCCTAGACCTCCGTATGTGGCCACAGTCCCCACAAGGGGAGTCTGAGCCTCAGTTAGAGCTGCCTCTAGGGTCCCAGTTGAGGTATCCACAGGTTGTCTCAGCCCGCACACCAGTACACTGTTCAGGAGAAGAGATGGAAAGCTTCCCCGCAAGGCTTCTCGGGGGTCTCTAGAGGGCCCAGGAGATCGCAATGGATCCACAATTCCCTCTCCACCTTCGCTTCCAGCAGCCGTTTTCAAGATTCCAACACCAAGTGTCTTAGCTTTTGACATTTTTTGGTCCCATTTCCTGGCTTTGGGAGGGAGCCATGCACTGTCTTATTAATCAACCAGGTACAGACTATGGCTGCTGGTTAGCTATAAACGTAGGCACAGACCTGCTGATGGAAGTCGAGGATGGAGCTGAGGGACAAGGGAAGCTCTGTTAGACACTGACAGATTCTTTAGAGGCTTTGGTCACCTGTGACCCCGACCTGTCCCTATTTAACTATATTTGCACCTAGTGTACTTTTTAGAAATTGTGGTAAGATATGCATACCATAAAATTCACCACTTGAATTATCTCTAAGTGTACAGTTCAGTGACAATTGGTCACTGTGCAGCCATCAGTCACCATCTATCCCCGCTACTTTTGCATCAGCTATTCTGAAACTTTGCATCTATTTGGTAAAAACTCGACTCCCAACCCCTGGTAACCTCCACTCTAGTTTCTCTCTGCATTTGACTATTCAAGGACCCTTTTGTAAACGAAATCATACAATGCTTATCTTTCCTGTCTGGCTTATTTCACACACACATACACACACACACACACACACACACACGGAAGACGTGTAAGGACATAACATGAAGGTGGGGATATACAAGACAAGCAGAGGGATCTTGGAAGAATCCATATTCTCAACACCTTGCTTTTGGACGCCAGCCTCCAGAATTGAAAGAAAATAAATTTCTGCTTAAAGAGCTGCCTACTTTGTGCGTCTTGGAACCCCCAACATACTTTCATTTTTTAGTACCAGGATTGAATCCAAGGGTGCTTAATCATTGAGCCACATACCAAACCCTTTTTTAATTTTTTTGAGACAGGGTCTCACTAAGTTGCTCAGGCCCTTGCTAAGTTACCAAGGCTGGCTTTGAACTTACAATCTTCCTGCCTCAACCTCCCGAGATGCTAGGATTACAAGCATGTACCACCATGCACAGCCCTAACACTTTTTTTTTTCTGAAAGAGGGTGAGGGGAGAGAGTGAAAGAGAATCAACTTTATTTAGTTCCTCATCTGGCCTTTATTTCTCAGACACTTAGTTGTGTATGTGGTGCTGGGGTTCGAACCCAGGTCCTTGTGCATGCCAGACAAATGTTCCAACTGCCAAGCCATCACTCCAGCCCCTAACATACTTTTTAACACTGAAAAATATGCATGTGTATACCACAGCTTTGTTTATCCATTTATCCCCCAAGGGACATTTGGGTTGCTTGTACCTTTTGGCTAATGTGAATAATTCAGCTATGTGCATGGGTACTGATATCTGTTCAAGTCATTGACTTCAATTTTTTTGGGATTTATATACCTAGAATTAGAATTACTAGATCATATGATAATTCTACATTTACTTTTTAAAGAATATTGTCTTACATTTTATTTTCCTCACTACTCATGGTAAAAAGTTGTAGAGCAAATGTAAAACATAAATAATTTAAAATTTTTAAAAAGTTTATACAGTATATTGGTTTGGAGTTTGGAAATTTTGGATTTGCTCTGTTTTAAGGCAATGTAAATCTGGTCTCCTAGTATTAGTTATTTTGAGTCTCTTTTTTTTTTTAGAGAGAGAGAGAAAGAGAGAATCAGTTTGATTTAGTTTTTCATCTGGTGTTCGTTGTTCTGACACTTTGTTGTGTATGTGGTGCGGGGGTTCGAACCCGCATCCTCGCACATGCCAGGCAAACGCGATAACGCTGAGCCACCGCTCCAGTGCTAGTCTTTTTTATTAGTTATTTTTATTAGTTATTTTGAGTCTCTTATCTTTGCCCAAACTTTTAACTCACTTTCCAGTTCTTCCCACTCTTTGGTTAGTCTCTGTACCATTAAGTGCAACCACCGTGACCCCTTTGCTCCCCAAGCATCACTCTTAAATGTCCTTGTCACTGTCACTGCTATACCTAATTTAAAGTTGCATCAGAAATCTCCTTTCCTACTAGTTAATGATCTGTAATAAGGAAAAACAGTGTGGAGGAGTCGGATCCCCACACCTCATCAACCACCCCAAGCAAGGCTCCATCCACCCCATCTCCCACTGGGAGAGGGATTTCTCAGAGGAGCAACCTCAGAATTCGAACGCTGTGGCTGGACTGGGTCCACGGTGGCTCCACACCATTGAGAAGCCTTGGTCAGGGGAACAAAGAATTCTGCATAGAAGGATAGCGGTTCTCTCAGGGCCCTCGCATGGACGGTCCCTTCTATTTGTATCAATCGCAACCTTTGGAGATTGTGCAGAAGTCCCACGAAAAGCCATCTGACTTTACCCTGAAGACATTCCAGGCTGCTGTACTCGTGAACGATCTGTGTGGGCAAGGCTGGGAGAAAAGAACAGAGGAGAATTGCAGCCACCCCTCCGGGGCCTGCTTTAGTGATGAGGAGGGAGAAGGGGTAAGAGATTTTGGAAGGGACCTGATGAAGAAACAGATGTTCCAAATAGATTAACTAATGTTTTTAAATTGTAAAAAATTTCAAAAATAAATTCAATAAGTAAAATTTTTAAAAGCCTTCAGTTTAAATGTACAGAGGGTGGTTTGTAGGGGTTGGGGAATCGCACAAATAGAATCAAATAGAGAGTTGGATTAAGACCATGCTAGTACTGGAGAGGAAGGGTAACTTACAGCTGCTAATACCACTTTACTTTGATAAGTGATAAGGGAGTTGGGGATGTCGCTCAGTTGCAGAGTGCTTGTCTAACATGCATGAGGCCCTGGGTTCAATTCCCAGCACTGAAGAAAACACAGGGTGGAGAGAAGAGGTATGGGAGAAGAGTCCATGGGGCTAGTAGAAGTCTGTGTACTGGAAGAAGTACTTCTGAAACGATAAAATCTGGAGTTCTAACAATCTACTCCTCCGTCAAAGCAGAACACTGGAAAAATTATCAAAATCAACTTTTCCAGAACTCTAAAAATTAAGCAAAGGTTTGACGCATTACCTAGCAGAAATGGGAACAGACAAGTTGTGAAGGTCCTCAAAAACCACCATCCCCAGAGAACTGCTTCTATTCAACCTGTCCTTTTCAGAGCTTGTCTTGACTTGTCTTGACTCTAAGCTGATGCTGCAGGAGCAGCCTTATCCCTAGGTGATTTGTTGGAAACAATCAGTGGCAATTGTTTAACATCAGCCTAAGGAAACATCTGCAAATCCTATGTCTGATAAGGGATTTTTATCTAGACTAGAAAGAATTGTTAAAACTTTTCAACAATGAATTCAGTTTTAAAATGGACAGAGAATTTACATGAAGATTTCTTCAAAGATATATAAAGGACCAGAAGCACCTGAAAAGGTGTTTGACATCATTTGTCATCAGGGAATGCAAAGCTCGATCATAGTAAGATATCCCTTCATGCTCACCAGGATCTCTAGAATGATAAAGGCAGGTAAGTGTGGACAGAAATGTGGAGAAATTAGAACCTTTACATACTGATGGTGGGAATGGTGCAATCGTTCTGGAAAACAGTCTGGCAGCGCCTCAAAAGGTTACCTGTGGAGTTACCACAGCACTCTCAACACCGTACCTAGGTATGCACCCAAGAAAACTGAAAACACATGTTCACACTAAAACTTGTGCCATGTCACTGTTGCTGGAACTGCACACTGGTATAGCCCCTCTGGAAAGCAGTGTGGAAAATTCTTTAAAAATTAGGGATGGATCCACCATATGATCCAGCTATCCCTCCTCTGGATTTTTTCCCCCCCAGTGAAGTTAAAATCAGTACATTATAGTGACACAGCAAAAATCTATGTTCATATCAGCTCAATTTACAATAGCTAAATTATGGAATCAACACAGATGCCCCTCACTGGAACTGGATGAATGGATCCAAAAACTGTGAGATATATATGTATATATATAATTTCTACTCAGCTATTAGAAACAATGACATTGCAGCCTTTGAAGGTAAATGGATGGCAATGGAGGAAATCATGTTGAGTGAAGTTAGCCAAACCCAGAGTCAAGGGTCGAATGTCTTCACTCATTTGTGGAGGCTGGAGCTAAACCCAGGCCTGTGTGAAAAGTAGTTAATCTCAAGTATTAGACCCAACAAAGGCATTGCAACACATAATCTAGGGCAATCACAGTTATGTATTAGGAAGGAGGGGGGAGGGTCATATGGGGGAGGGGAATAGGGAGGGATTTAGGGGGTAAATCTGATTTTAAAATATATGCATACCATATTGTTAATTTGGATGCATTTTTGATGGTACAATAACTAAATTTCTTAATACTTGTGCATTGTATTCAGCAGCTTTTTATCACTATAACAAAATGCCTGAGACCAGCTAACTTATGAAGAAAAGACAGTGTATTTAGCTCAGTTTTGGAGGTTCAAATTTGAAGCTCTGGTGGCCCCTCTAGTTTGGCCAATAGTTACGGCATCACACCACAGCAGGAGTGTGTGGGCAAGGGATCACACTGTGATGCAGGAAGGAGAGAGCTGGCTGGGACCAGGCTCAGGCATCCATAACAACCCTCTTGAGGGTCCCATGAGAACTACCTTAATCCCTCCTGAGGGCAGGGCCCTTAAAGGCCTAAGGACCTCCTGCTAGACTCCTCCTTTTAAAGGTTCCTCCACCATACTGACACCTTGGGTACCAACCTTCCAACATAACTTCCCTTGAGAGACAGCACCTCATTTAAAACGGAGCATACATCCAAGTTCACAGCATTATCTGTTACAGGCAAAAAGTGGAAATGCCCCAAATGTCCATCAGCTGATGGCCGACAACTGTGCCTAAGCATCCTCTGGACGCTATTAGGCAGTATGAAGGAGTGAAGTTCTAGGACATGCTGCAAAATAAGGGAACACAGACCGCATTGTGCTGAATGAAAGAAGCCAGAAGACCACAACCAAAACACATGGAATAGATAGTAACCCTAACAGACAGAGGGGCTGGAGCAGAGGCCCAGGGGCTGGAGCAGAGGCCCAGGGGTTATGGCACTTGCCTGGTGTGCGTGAGGACCCGGGTTTGAATCCCAGCACCATATACACAATGAAGGGTCAGAGCAACAAAGGCCACATGAAAAACTAAATAAAAATTGATATTCTCCTTCTCTCACTGTCTCTCTTTCCTTTAAAAAATTTTTAATAATCAGAAAGAAGAGGCTGCCAGAGGCTGGCAGAATGACTGGCAATGGGATGACGCTTGTTTTGGAAAGGTTAAAAACATCCTAAACTTAGACAATGGTGATATCCAACTCTGTGAGTATACAAAACCACGTGTACATTTTAAAGGATAAATATAATATTATATGAACTGTATCTAAGTAAAGCTCTTATAAAGCAAGAAAGTTGATTTTGAAAGTTCCTTCATATCATATTAATCCCAATTATTCCTACAGAGGGAGGGCAGTTTGCCAAGACCTAAATTGCATGCTCCAGAAAATAGGGGACCTGGTATGTTTTGTACATTAGTATTCCTCCCGTATGTAGAACCGCAGCTCAAACAGTAGGTGGTCAATACACATCCTACATGAACAGGAAAATAAAGATGTTAAGAAGTGTCTCGGGGGCTGGAGCTGTGGCTCAGAGATTGCAGCGCTTGCCTGGCATGTGTGAGGATGCAGATTCGAACCCCAGCACCATGTACACAACCAAGTGTCAGAGCAACAAAAACCAGATGAGAAATTAGAATAAAATTGATCCTCTTTCTCTCTCTTTAACAGAAAAAGTGTCTCAGAACCCAGACCTCCTGATTTTCTGTTCTTCCCTTTATCAAAAACAAGGAGTGAGGTGCCCTGGCCAGCTGCTTACAGAATTCTTACTGTGTTCGGGAAGATCATGCTCTGTGTTGGGAACTGGCATGCTGTCTGGATGGGTGTGTTCTCTATGGGAACAGACATGCTGTAGACCAAGCGTCCTGGCCATAAAAGACTCGGGTCTTAGAGGCAGAGAAGTCTGAGCTTGATTCCAGGCTCTGTCCCTTAGCAGAAGGGTTTATCTAATCTTTCAGCCTACACTTTCTCATTGAAGCACGTAGACAATAATACTTCCCTCTTGATATATGCAGGGTGGAATACTAATCGGCCACAAAAAGGGTGAACCCCTGTCAATCGTGACAACAAGGATGGAGCTAGGACATTATGCAACGACTGCAGGACCTCATTCGTATGCGGAATCTAAGAAGTTGACCTCACACAGAAGTTGAGAGTAGATGGATGGTGGTTACCAGAGACCAGGAAGATGGAGGATGGAGGAAAGGCTGAACAGCGGGTGCTATATTACAGTGAGATAGGAGAAGAAAGTTCCAGTGTGCATAGTCAGGTGACTGCAGATGATGTTTATTGCAAAAGAAGTCAGAAGAAAGGATGGCAAATAGCTTCATCGTTGGCCTGGAGCGCTTGCCTGGCATGCATGAGGACCCAGGTTCGAACCCCAGCACCACACACACAACTAAGTAGTGTCCAAATGAAATTGATTCTCTATTATTCTATTATTCTCTTTCTCTCCCACTCCCTCTCTTTAAAAAAAATTCTCATCACTAAGAAATGATGAGATAAATATGCTTAACTTGATTTGAATAGTATATAATGTTTACAGACATGTCACATGGTACCCTTTAAGTACGTACAATTATTATGTGCCAATTTAAAATAATTAATACTTACTTTTTCATAGGGTTATTGCAAAAAATTAAATGAGAAAAGTACCTATAATGCATGTCTCTTGTGGATAATATGTGTGTGTGGGGGGGTCTGGGGTTCCAATTCTATGGACAATATTTATAAGTTGAGAATATAAATATTTATATTGACAATATTTGGCAAACAGATCTCTCCAATTTCTTGTTAAAATTTTTTTTTAAAAAGAAAGCAATGGAGATGGGTCTGTGGCTGTTTTCAGACTTCACAGAGAAGAGCTTCCCAAGGCTTGGGAGGCTGTGGGACTGGGTCAAGTGGAGAAAGCGAAACCTCCTCCCTTCCTCCAGCTCCCACACCCCAGAAGCCACCAGCCAGATCTGAAGCCAACACAATTCCCTGGGGGATACAAGGTATGGGACAGGAAACACCTCATCTCATCTTGAGAAAGAAGGTCACAGCCAATTATACCCACGTCAACGGAATACCTTTTCTGTTTTATAATGTTGCTACATTTGATTCCTTATTTTTCTAATTAAAAAGGAGTACAGGCCCATAAAAATGCAAATCATGTCCAAGTACATCAAGTGATTGAAGGCCAACTCAACTCGAACTGGCTCCCATCAGAAGCTGTAACCTCAGGTCTTCCTGTTCATTAAAAGGAAAAATAAAAGCTTTTATTTTGCTTGACACCTGTTAATAACATGCCCATAGAAACAACAAGCAATGCTAGAAAAGAATCCACAGTTACTGGGTGGAAAGACGAACTGCAATAGTTTAGGACGTAATCTATACAGAGCACCCGGCAAGGACACTGCAGGGATTCCGATAATGGTGAGGATTGCTTCAAACACCTCTCCCTAAAATGCTCCGTTGGTCCAGAGCTTGCTAGCATGCAATAAACGTAATTGAATAGTGCCCTCCAGAGGCCACTGGGAATTCGACTGTGCTGGCAGATGGAGGAAGGTCGGCAAAAGACTGAAACACAATGTCATTTTCTTTTAGATTTTTGTGGAATCAGCACTGGCTCAGGCTTGGTGTGCTAGGGCTTATTAGAACCTGACCAACTGTCTGATTCGTCCCCTGTCAGCGACCTTTCAGCCAAGCATCTCTGTTTACAAGGATGCTTGGTGAAGACTCAGAAGTCTCCTGGAATCAAGTCTGGCTGGGCACTGTGGGAACTGCTGCTGGGAACTGCAGGTCCCCCAGCCCCGGAAGGCACCGTCCCATCCTTTTTTCTGGGGACGTTCTCTGGAGCCTGTGTGCTCACTCTGTGTTCCTCTAAAGGCATAGGTCTGTCCTTCTGCAGCTCTAGTGTGAGCACGACGTTCTGGCTCTTTCTGGACCTCATTCTACTTGACTTTTCAGCTTGGTCTCTTTCTGGCTCAGTTCCAAATTCCCAGGAGATAAAACTGATTTCCAACAGCGTCAAAGAGCTGGATTGAGTTTATCTACCCTGGTGGACGGTCAGTGGGTGGAAGTGGGGCTGTGAGGGTGTGGAGGGAGAAGGTGCTAGAGTAACATGGTAGCAAACACATAATCTTCCTGCTAACAAGGAGCTATTATTTAGAGGGTTTACCGTGTGCTGTGAACTCCACTAAGACCTTGGAAATAAGGAAATAAGACCTCCTTTAATCCCCACAAACCTCCTGTGGAATTGGATCCTGTCGCCTCCTGCTTTTGGAAGTAACATCTATGTATTTTTTTCCAATGATTTTTCTGATACATTTTATTGCCATTTTAAATGGGGAACCCAAGTTTAAGCTGAGGCAGTTTGATTGTCAAGCTAGGCTGTTACCCTGAACCCATCCTCCCCAGAGCAGCCTCTGGGCAGGCAGCTAATGTGGCTGATGCAGAGGAAACTTCAGAGTTGGCTTGTTCTCGGAGAGGGCATCACGGAGCGAAGAAGACACAATTTCCACATGGGAACCCAGGAGGAAACGACACGGAGAGAGAGTGCTCCATTGCCGGTTACCATCTTATTCGTTTTCTACTGCTGTGTAACCAATTGCCGTAAATGCAGACCTTGGAGCTGTGCCCACTTATCAGCTCTGAGTTTTCCAGGTGAGAAACATAGCCTGCTCAGCCTGGGGTGTTGGCCAGGGCTGCCAACAATCTCATCTGGGGCTCGGGGACCTCTTCCCAGCTCACCAGCTGTTGATAGGGCTCAATTCTTGGAGATTGTGGGACTGAGGTCCCAATTTTCTTGCTAGGTGCCAGCCAGGACCTGCTCTCAGCCCCTAGAGGCTGCAAGCTTCTGACTGCTTCTCACAATAGGGACATTCATTTTCCTCCAGCAAACAAACAAAAAAGCCCTAGGGGAAGATGGTCAAATCCCTGATCAAATAAGTACAGTTTGTTTTTTTTTTTTAAAAAGCTGTATGTCTATTACATATACATCAAATTAAATTATAATGCCCAATCTGGAAATGCTCCTGGTACGCTGCTGCTCCAACATTATTGGTAGTGGAATAATTGAGTCACACAGTTTGTGAAAAGCAACTGGACAAAAAAAAAATGTCCTTTGACACAGTAATTTCATTCCAGGAAATCTGTCGAAAGAGGATGCTTCGTAGGGGAAAGGCAAGGCACAAGCATTTTAAATGCAATGTTAAGCACAATATTGAAAAACTGGCAATGACAGAGAGCGAATACTTGCCTGGATAACTAACGGGGGCACCAATCCAGACTATTTCATAAGGAGGAGCACGATTCCATGTGTTTAAGTGAAAAAAGGATAATACAGAATTCTGCATGTAGCATTATTCAATAATTTAAAAGTATTCCTAGAGTCTTGGGGAAGCTATGAGAAAAACTTGTACTTTTATATGCAAGGATACAAGTTAGTGTAACGTCTTGAAGGAAGCAATTTGCAACATGAGTAACAAACTTTACAAGTGATGTGTTTGACGATACCACTTCTAGGAATTTATCCTTCCCATCTACTTGTGCACATGCATTCATGTTGCATGTGTTTAGATTTTAAATATCTTGCTAATCATGGTGGCCTCATACCATCACTAAGTATCTTCAGTTTTATGGGAATATAAAATTGATTGCAGATTTAAAGTTGTGAAAGAAAAGTGCACAATAAAACATCCATCAATTAGTGGCTGAATAAATAAATCACATTTTAAGCCTTTAGTGGAACATTATACAGCTGTTAAAAAGTAGAACGGTATTCTGACTTCAAACAATCTCTAAAATCAGTTTTAAGTTTAAAAAGTTAAGAGGCAGAACAGTATGATAGTATGCTCTCACTAGAGAAAAATATAGCCATGCACTTGTATATGCTTAGAGAATTTTTTAAAAGATACATCAAAACCAGTAATAAAGCAATGTTTTGGGGTACAGCAGTGATAGGGGCAAGAGAATGGGAGTCTGAATTAAGGAGAATTCTCTTGTTGCCCTGTTTCTGGTTCCTTTTTAGTGACACACGAATAAATAGCCCTATTTCATTATTGAAATAGAACAGAAATTCCAAGCAGATTGCCTGATTGGAATCCATGAAAATCAGCGGTAATTTTGCTCAACTGCATAGCAAATTCCCAACTCTGCCTCATTCTCTCTTGAAAACTTCAGCAACATTTCTGTGCATCTTCCAAAAGAAATTGCTGACAACAAAACCATGCATTTTATTTTGCATCTATATTGTTTTCCACATATTAGTGTAGCTATTTTTACCAGGAAGAATGAGTGTTTTCCTAGCGCTATGTGGGGTTTTTTTTTTTGTTTGTTTGTTTTGTTTTTTGGTTTTTTTTTTTTTCAGAAAGCAATTAACTTTAAAAAATACCCTTAAGACAGGCTCTTAAAAATTCAGTTTAGTAAAATTCTGGACTAGATTTTTAGTATTGCATAATTTTAAATATTGCTAGAACATTTTAAGCTATTTACATTCATGTTGTGGATTTTTAGATTTTAAGTATCTTGCTAATCATGATGGTCTCATATCATTACTAAGTATTATCTCAATGCATAATCTATGCTTAGGGTGAGATTTTATTTAATAGTAGTGATTATAAATTTGTATTTCTCATAGACTCTTGAGAGTTACCAATTTTATCTTTTTGTCTGCCCTCTCAGCCATGTGAACAGGCTGCTTTATTTCATAATGTGGCTGAGCACAGAATGCAGAAAGAGAAGGGTTAACCTAGCTATCTTATTGTTTGCTTAGGTCTACATTCACTGTATTATTATTATTATTTTATAAAGAGAGAGAGGAACAGTGAGAGAGAGAGAAAGAGAGAATCAATTTTATTTAGTTTTTTCATGTGGCTCTCATTGCTCCATTGGTTGAGTACATGGTGCTGGGATTTGAATCTTTGTCCTTGCCTGTGCTAGGCAAGCGCGTAACTGCTGAGCCACTACTCTAGCCCGCATTGTATTAGTTTTAATCCTCTTTTGCATCCAAGAATTGTTTATCTGCCCAGTTTGTAAAGGTTAATTTAGTTGAAACAAAGGAATTTAATGCATAAACCTACTTTACTGAATGAGCCCAAGTAAACTACAGTCCCTTTAATCAGAAGTGAATTAACCAGGGATGAGGTTTTGTGGATCCCTCCCCCCTCCCTCATGATGTCACATACTGCACAGGGCAGGGGACCCTCTGATGTACACATTGAATAAGCAGGCCATCTTCAATCCACACTGAAAGTATTCATCAAGCTCAGTTTCTTTCTTTCTTTTTTTAAAAAGAGAGATGGACAGTGAGAGGAGGGAGAGAGAGAAAGAGAGAACCAATTTTATTTAGTTTTTCATGTGGCTTTCAATGCTCTGGCACTTCGTTCTGTACGTGGTGCTGGGGTTCGAACATGGGTCCTTGTGCATGCCAGACAAGCACCGAAATTGCTGAGCCACCACTCCAGCCCCAGTTTCTTATATTTTGAGATAAAGAATGTGCCTCGGGGTACTCAGTGCTCCCGCCTCCCTGTGGGTCCGCTTGGGCTTCACTTTGGCGACCACCACTGTAGAGCATGAGCCATTTTCGGGCTGACCACTGTGTAAGTCCTATTGCCTGTGCTGCTGGGTCAGACGTGAGTCTGCAGCAACGAAAGCCTGGGCTACTGAGACCTGGAGCTGGGGGACACTATCGAGAACTGCCTGCAACGTGACAGACTTGTGCTTCAGAGGCTGAAGTATTAAGGATGCACACTCTCTATCCCCTACCCCAGAATAGTTCAGATCTCCTTCAGGGACGTTGGTGAACAGACGTCTGTGAGCCCAAAGGTCAAGGGTTTCTTAATAAACCCCAGTCGCATTTCACCTGTCAAAACTCGTGCCCAGTATCCAGCCATGCAAAAAGTTCAGACTCTCTCCTTCTCCTCCCCAAAGGTGAAAGGGTAAATTTAAGTCCCAGAGAGACTATAAATGACAGTCATCCTTTCCTTGGTGAATAAAGCCCTGAATGGGTCCTTGTGGGATGAGTCGGTCACAAGACCAAGGTGACAGGGCTGAGGCTCAAACATGGAGAATCCACAGGACACCTTCATGTGCTGTCACGTTGGCCCCCTAAAAGTCACTTGTGGGCACATCTCCATGAATATTTTAAATTAGTATAACTGAAACTCACCTCAAAATCTTTGGAGGAAGAACAAATTTTAAAGAATCCTACGGAGAATCTAACTATATAAACGTGTGTGTGTGCACGTTACTGGGAACTGAACCCAAGGGCGCTGTACCACTGAGCTACATACACCCTCAGCCCTTTTAAATTTTTTTTCCTAAATTTTGAGACAGGGTATTGCTAAATTGCCCAGGCTGGCCTTGAACTTGTGATCCTCCCACCTCAGCCTCTTGAGTAGCTGGGATTACAGGTGTGTCTCACTGTACCTGGCTTAAAATCTTTTTATTTTATTTCATTTTTATTTTTGCAGTCCTGAGAGCTGAACCCAGGGCCTCATACATGGCAGGCAAGCTATCCCCGGCCTATGTTTTATCTTAAATTGTAAGCAGTGATACCTATTTGGGTCCTAACATATCAGGTTTCATCGCCCTCCAGAAGGCAGCCACCCCCAGCCGACCAGCAAAAGATGGGGATCAAGTCTTTTCACCTCTGTGCTTGAGAAACACGCCCAGAGTGAAGGAGAAGCTCATGACCCACAGCTGAGCCAAGCAGTGTGGATGCCTGTCTCAAATGACTGACAGGGACGAGAGGGGGACCAGTGCCAAAGCTTGGAATTCAAAGACATTTTGGGGGGAAAAGCTCAAGAGTCATTAGGAGGCATTTGTTGCTCAAAATGAGAGAATAAAAATGCTTATAACTTATTTAATACCTGCGCATGAAAGATTAGGTAGATGGCAGGATTCCTGAAAATGGCCCAGGGGCGCCCATAAACAGAAGGGTCTGAAGTCAGACCTAGCACCATAATCACCCGAAGATGCTTTGATCTCTTTTTTTCTCCCTGGCTTACGATTATAATTGGTGGAAGTAATATTAATGGTTGAGAAGTGAGTGTCTTAAGTGAGCTGTATGGGTTTTCCATCTTCCAGGGAGAAGTGTGTCACACTGCGGTGCTAGCAGAGAAGCAGGTCACTGGGATAAGATTAAAGAGCAAGTTTCTGGATGACACTTGGAAACTCCAACCACCCTTAAATAAAGAAAGGCCTATTCCTTTATGTGACCCATGTCATCATGTAAACAAGTGGGCCCTAGGAGGCTGCTCTGTAAGTGGCTGGGGACAATGACCTGGGCTGTGACAATCATCTGGCTGTGCCAACACTGCATCCTCCCACGTTGACGGGTGTCATGGCAGATGCCCCTACGCGCTCTTTCCTTGAAAAGTCTCCCTGATGGGGCTGGAGTGGTGGCTCAGTGGTTACCAGGCATGCGAGTTCAAACCCCAGCACCACGTACACAACGAAGTGTCTGAGCAATGGAGGCCACATGAAAAACTAAATAAAATTGCTTCTCTCTTTCTTTCTCTCTCACTGTCCCTCTCTCTTAAAAAAAAAAAAAACTCTTCCTGATTCCCAGAGTTGGAGAAATGGGTAGGAGTGACTCCTCCCACATGGGTCACAGAGAGGTTAGCACAGGTGACCTTGCTCGGTCAGTCCTCACCTACCAGTGGGGGACCTGAAGGCCAGGGTGTGAGGAGGGAACAGGGACCTCCCGGGCAGCGTGAGAGGAGGGGATGGCAGCTGGGTCACTTTCTGTCTGAAGATGGCTCTGATGTTGCCATTCTGGAGAGAGCCAGGAAGGCCGAAAATGTCACCGTGACACCCAGCTGCGAACCTGGCTGGAACTCCTGGCACCTTCTCTCACTGAGCTGGTTCCACCACCAGGTGGCAGACGACGGCTCTCAGATCCTCGGCGGCCTGGCCTGGATGGCTCCCGAAGTCCCTTCCAGCCCTCAGATGCACCTTCCTCTAGGTGCTCAAGGTGCTGTAAGCTAAACTCTTGTTGAGAATGGAAGGTTCTAGATGTAGCCCCCATCCACTCATAGGACATGTAAAACAACCTGAGTTCTCTTCTCATTATAAACAATAAATTCTAAAAACTACCCTAATTCTATTGGTTCCCAAGTACAGCGTTGAGGAGAAAGTTCTGGAATCTGAGTCAAAGGGCATGAATTCCAGGCCTTGCTCTTCTGTGTGAAGACCTCTGACCCCAGGAAACCTCTTCCCCAAGCCTCAGTTTCCTCCTTGGTACAGTGAGAAAATAAGACTTGGGTGAGCTCCTTCCCGAAACCCAGTCGTGAAACAGGACAGCATGAGGAGACAGCGGGCGGAAGAGAATGAGCAGGTTGCAAATGCTGGTCCCACAGGCAGCGCCTCACTTACACCACCCTGGGGAACCGGCTGTTCCACGCGGTGAGTTTCCAGATAACTGAATGTTAAAGGCTGCAACTTGTTTTCCTGTTAACCTCCCATAATGGAAATCTTTCTGAAGTGTATTGCGTACTTCTCTGGCTTCCTGAGTCATGTGCTGGGTAGGATCTCACCTTTCCTTAACGTCTCTAGGTCATCGTGATGAGCACCTCGTACAATAGGTGCAGCTGCTTCCAGAAGCACCAGGGGCCTCTGGGCACATTCAGGTGGGCGGGCCCCGGAGATTATGCTAGAGCCCCATGACTGCCATCTCCTGCCTACTCCTACATCACTACCTGCAGCCACTTCTCCAGGTAACACCTCCTCGGGGCCTCTTTTTTGAAACTGTAAGATGTGCTGTAATCCAGACAGAGCTCAAGGTTGCCATGGGTAACCAGGGTCTAAGCTTGTAGCAACCCGAATTTAATTTTAAGGCAATGGGGACTGTGCTGAAAGTTCCATCTGCCCAGGACTGATACTCGGCCAGTCCTCTTCTGAGCTACCCCCAGGCACCCTGCCTGCCCCTGAACCTGCCTCCTCTCCTGGGACCATGCAAACTCCTCCCATTGAGGGAACCCAGGGTGGGCTCTGGCCAGGGGGCTCCAGGACGCGGTTCCTGCGTGCACCACTATCCTTTCCAATTGGTTGGTGACCATGTCATGCCCCTGTGCCATGGAGAAGTCCCCCTTACCCAGGATTTCAGTGATTTGTGCTCAACCACCATCCAAAAATACAGTACGGTATGATAAGGTATTTTGAAAGAGACCACATTCACATAAGATTTATTACAGTAAATTGCTATAATTGTTCTATGTTATCGTTATTGTGGCTAATCGCTTTCTGTGTCCAATTTAACACTTTACCCCGGGTGTGCGTGTGAAGGAGAGAGCATACTACGTACAGGCCCAGTGCTACCCGCGACTGCAGGCTTCCACCGGGGATAAAGGGGGACTGCTGGGATTCCAGTGTCTCCCCAGCTTCTGTGCACAGGATTATCCGTCTCTCTCGTGACTGCCCAGCAGAGTCCGAGGCGTTTCTCTTTCTCTCTGGCTCAAAGGCCTTTTCTTGGTTTCAGGTGTGCTCTGGGTTCAGGTTGCCTGAGGCCGACTGGGCCGGGGCTGTTACAAGGTACATGTGACTGAGTGTCTCTTACCTGTGTTCAGCACATCAGGTAAATCATCGTCCCTCGGCACTACACAACCCTATTAAGGAAACAGCATCGGCCTCCTGCAGCTGAGGTAATGTGCCCACAATCACAGGGCCAGCAAGCAGTTCTGGAAGCCAGGGCCACCTCTCAGGCCTGAGTCCCCTGCACCGTGTTCTGTTCATGTCTATTAACATACGAAATGTCCAAAGCTCACATTCTGGGGGGAAAATACATTCTAAAAGTGAATGGTGGGCCCTTTTACTTTTCAGAGAAGTCTATTTGTTTTTGTTTTGGTGTGTGGGTTTCATTTTAATTAATTCCACATTTCGTTACCAATTTGGAACAATCTGTCCTCAGGGAACAGATCTGGTTTACTTATAGAAAGCTAGCAGAGTGGGTAACTGAAATGGCAAAGTATTCCTTGTAGGAACTAATCTGAAATCCTTTGCAGTTCTTCTGCACCAAACAGAAGTAAATAGAACATTCCAGAATATGCATCCTCCTCCGGGGTGGTGACAGAGCTCGTCAGTGTGTTACCAGCCATGGCTGCAAGGTGGAGCTTGCAGCACCAAACACAACCTAAGTCCTTCCTCCTCCTAGAACGTTCTCTGGAAGATCACACCAGGATGAAGCTGCTAACATTGGAGAATGAGGAGTTCCCAGGACTCCTCAGGGAGCCCAGTGCCCAACTGCGGAGCTCAGGTATGCTAGCCCTGGGGAAGGCAGGAATAGGGTCTGTAATCAGGTATAGCCATGGATTCAGGTTCCTGTATAGGTCTGGGGTGCAGAAGGGCTGTCGAACCCATCCATGACCATGAATTTCCTGTTCTTTCCTTGGAGAAGAACGTCGCAAATCGACCCTAAACTAATCTTCAAACGAAGCGAGCCATGACCTCATCTTGCACATTTTGCATCTGCCCCTCCCACACCGCACACGCACAATTCTCAGAGTGTCCTCTCCAGAAACATACACAGTGCTCTGAAGGAACTTGTGTCAGGGAGAAAATGGTCTAAACTTGACCTGTGTCACAGTCCTAAGGCTGCCAAAACAAAGGGCCACAAAGTGAGTGATGTAAGTCACAGAAATGTCTCATCTCCCAGTTCAAGAGTCCTGAAGTCCAAGATCAGGGGAGTCAGCAGGGCCATGATCCCTGCTGCAGGGCAAGATGTGCTCCAGCCCCTCTCCTGGATTCGGGCAGTTCAGCTAGTCTCCATGTAGCGTCTCCCAGATGTGCCCTTTATAAGGACACCAGTCAGGCTGCATAGGGGCCACCCTGCTCCAGCACGGCCTCGTCTTAACTCATTACATCTGCAGTGGTGCAATTTCCAAGGAAGGCTGCCATCTGAGGTCCTGTGGATTTGGACTTCTACATGTGAATTTGGGGGGACACAATCAACCTATAATATCATCTAAGATAGTCTTCAATTCAAAATTTCAAAATCAACTTCAAGAGAAGGAGCAGACCAGAGTGCCCAAAACGCGTGCCTGGTATTGGGTATGATTCATCAAGTTTGCAGAGTGGGGAAGACTTGGCATGTTGGCCCCTGAAAATCGTTGCTTACAGGTAAAGATGAAGAGGCCGAGGAGGCTGTTGGTGAGGAGCAGGGAGATACCCTACAAAACCCTGATTCCTACTCACCACTTTTTAGGATAAGATCCACATGGTAGTTGGGAAATTCTGGTGTTGAAAGAAACAGTTACAACAAGTGAAAATGGAACTTTTTGAGACCACTCAAAGCACTTTAATCTAACCACTGCAGTTTGCCCTCCTCATCCATGAGGATTCTACCAACTGTGGATCCAAAATATTTAAAGGAAAAGAGCACATCCAGACTGTGTGTGTGTGTGGTTGGTACTAGGGATTGAACCAAGGGGGCGCTCTATAACCAAGTTACATCCTTGGCCCCTTTGATTTTATTTTGAGATAGAGTCTCACTAAATTGAGGAGACTGGCCTCGAATTTGTCACCCTCCTGCCTCAGCCTTCGGAGCATCTGGGATTACAGGTATGTGCTACCATGCCTGGCCAGAACTTTTTTCCTTCTTCTTATACCCTATACAATACAGTTGAACAACTGCACACCATTTCCATTCTGTTAGGTACTGCACAAATCTAGAAATGACTTAAAATGTATAGAAGGTATGCAAATATTGCACCATTAATATCAAGGACCTGAGCATTCTTGGATTTTAGAATATACTAGGTGTCCTGGAATCAATCCCTCCCATGTATGGAGGAACAATCATACCTAAATCTCAAAAAGCTTCTGGCCCTAAAGCTCCTAGCTAGATGGAATTTTGCTAAAGGGAGTCTGCGTGGTTTGCATGTGTTTTGCCCCTGAAGGCTTATGTGTTGAAAGCTTGATCCCACTGTGATAATGCTGGGAGGTGGTGTGGATTGTGGGACCCCAGTCACTCTCCGGCTTCCTGTCTGGTGACAAGCTTTCTCCCTCACCCACCTGTTCCTGTCATGACACCATCCACCATTAGGCCCTCATCAGAGACTGAACTGGGAAGGCCACCCAATCTTGGACTTTCTTAACTGTGAACTAAATAAACTCTTTTCTTCATAAGCAGTCTCCTTCAAGCATGTCACTATAGTAATGAAAAATGGACCAAACTTTTTCCCCCTAGTACTGGGGATTTAACCCAGGTGTGCTTTACCACTGAGCTATATCCCCGGCCCTTTCTGTTTTTCAGTTTTGAGACAGGGTCTCACTAAGTTGCCCAAGCTGACCTTGAACTTGTGATCCTCCTGCCTCAGCCTCCTGAGTGGCTGGGATTGTAGGTGCATGCCATCATGACTGGCCTAATACAGGTTTTATATAAAAATTGAATTTCTTCTTATAAAGGGCTTCTATTTTCCTTTTTTGGGTAGGTGGAGGCCTTATTACTTTGTTCTAGTGATTTCCTTGCTGGTGTCTGTGATTATGCTGAGGAGGTATTTTGTTCAGCTGTAAACGGTTCATGAAATTATGCACAGGCCACAAGACAATAAAGGACAGCCTCAGAGGTTAGGAGCACAGATTGTGGTTCCAGACAAACATGGGTTCAAATCTGGTCTCTGTCTTTTACTTCGGTGACCTTGGGCAAGTTACATGAAGCTGAATTTGGTCATCTAAGCAGTCCTCTACAGATGGTATTCAGTGAGATACTAGTTTGCACATGCCTACTGTGGTAGACACTGCTCTATAAATGGTACCTCATCATTATTCAAGAGCAGTAGGAAGTGAACCTTAAAAAAATCAATCTACGCAGGGTGCAGAGGCACACACTGTAATCCCAGCAGCTCAGGAGGCTGAGGCAAGGGATCACAAATTCAAAGCCAGCTTCAGCAACTTAGCAAGGCCCTCAGCAACTTAGTGAGACCCTGGCTCAAAATTCAAAAAAATAAAATAAAAAGGGCTGGTGATGTGGCTCAGTGGTTAAGCACTCCTGAGCTCAATCCCTAGGACCAAAAACAAGAAAAAAAAAAAAAAAAAAAAAGAAAAGAAAAGAAAATCGTTCTAGTCCCCTTCTTTCCTCTCTAACTGAATGTGGCCTTTCTTGTATTATTTCTTTTCTTTCTACCCCAAGTTTCTGGGGAAAAGGAAGTACTATGAGTCTGAGTCCTCAATGAATGAAAGAAGAAAGAACAAAGAAAACAGAAGCTTCAATCCAGTGTATTCTTCCCTTAGAGGACAAGGGTCATCAGTGTCATACCAACAGCTGTGTATCAGACCTCAGTGGCCATAGGTCCAGCCCTGTGCCAGCTGGTGTCCACTCACCTGGCCCCACTGACATCCACTCCGACCATCAGCTGCCCGTTCAGGGAGAGAACCTCATCCCGCAGCCGGACCTTCCCACTCTTCCCCGCTGGGCTGTTCTTCCTCAGCTCAGTCACCCAGATACAGCCCACATCCAGCACGGGGCCCTGGTGGGTTTTCCTCTTCTTGCCTCCTCTGCGTTTTTCACCATAGTCCCCAAAAACAGGGATGTTCCCAAAACTGAGGCCGACAGTATCTGTGTCCCCCAGCTGCTTGGTGAGGTACACAGTACAGATCTCCATTTCCGGGGGGCTGTGGTCGGGTGGGACTGCACCGTCGTCCACAGCCAAGTTCAGCTGGATGTACTCCTGCAGTTTCTGGATGGCCGCCTGGCAGAGCCGCTGCTCGGGCCCATCCCCGCCCTCCTGCAGGCTGTTCTGCAGCCACTGGTAGAGGAGGGGCAGGTGCAGCACAGCATTGTCCTGGGTGATGGGCATGGTGCTCACTCCCGGACACCAGCATCATGAGAGGTCCTGCTGCTGGGGGCCGGGCCCCGTGCGGCCCCACGTCCCTTGGGAACCCTGGCAGTCATCAGCTTTGCCTGTGTTCATGTTCAGGCTGGCACAGGAGCCTAGGGTGCCTACTCGTGACTGAGCTGTTTACCTTGGCAAGACAAGGATGGGGCACAATTAGGAAAACAGTGGAACAATGGCTCTGGGTGCTCAGCAGGAGAAGGGAGGAAGTATCCAACAAGTCCTCGCTTGGTTCATTTCATAGCGGGGTCCATGCAAATCCCATGGAAATTGAGTATTCCTGCAGCAGCAATAGCAGGTCCTCTCCTGGGCTCACCGGCACCTGGGAAAAGAGGAAAAACAAAAATTCCAGTCACAATACTGACCTTGTGGCACAGAATACAAGGCCCTTGTGTTACAGAAGAACCATGTTTGATTTTTAGAGAGAGAGAGAGAGAAAGAATCAGTTTATATTGAATTTTTCACATGGTTTTTGTTGCTCTGATACTTAGTCGTGTACTTGGGTGCTGGGGTTTGAACCTGTGTACTTGCACATGCCAGGAAAGTGCATAACCACCGAGCCACCACTCCAGGCCCCCTTATTTTCTTTTTGAGCCAGTAACCCAGTGTGTACACACAGGCACATACACATGCACACGCACACACACACACACACACACACACACGCGCTTCCTTCAGGCAGAAGCTCCTGGAACCCTGACCTTCTCTAAGGAGTTTCTCTGATCAGCAAAGAAGAGAGATACTTTTTGCTAGATCAACCCCTATCAGCTCACTGTCAAACTCTCATCCAACCACAAGGCTGTGTAAAGCCTCCTCCAAAAGTTGTAGAGTTCTGGGCCGGTGTCTGTCCCCTTGCTGATAGCGTCACCTCTACTGAGGATGCATGACTTGGCTGAAAGGGGATCTAAGAAAGTTGGCAGATGCTAATAGTGTGGCAATAGATTACTTCAGTGACAGAAGCATTTATTTTGAATGCTAAGGCTGTCAGCTTCAAGCTACTCAAAGCTGATTTGAATTACCATGGCTACTTGTTTGGGATGGGAATCTAATTGGAAAGTTACATATGATAATTACAGATGCTGCAGTGGGCCTCGGTGTCCTCAGGTTCTGCTCGGAGATGAGATGGACTGATCTCAGAAGGAGAATACTATGATTAGGATCTGGAATGTCTCACCAAAACTCATTGTTGAAGGCTTGGCCCCCCATGCAGCAATGTCCAGAGGTGCGGAGTGGATCAGGAGGACTCTGATCTTACAAGTGGATTAATCCACCGCTAGCTGAGTGGACTCCTGGGAGGTGGTGGAAATGGCGGGTAGGTGGCGAATAGTCAGAGGAGGAAGATAACTGGGGCATGCCCTTGGGGACCATATCTTGTTCCTAGTCCCCACCTTTGTCTCTGCTTCCTGGCTGTTATGACCTGAGCAGCTTCCTCCACCATGATGCTCTGCCTCAGCCCAGGCCCAAAGCAATGGAAATCTCTGAGCCAAAATAAACCTTTCCTCCTCCAAGTTCTTTATGTCAGGTATTTTGGTCACAGTGACAAAAAACTAACACAGAGAACTTTCAGATCTTTGCACTGATCAGTGATGGAGGAACATCAGTGTCTGTAACTGCAGATTTGTGGTCTCTGTCCTCTCAAGGTGAACATTTTTGTTCCTTGGGTGTTTCACTGGATATTGTGGAAGAATGACTATTTTCTTTTCTTTTCTTTTTTTTTTAAAGAGAGAGGGACAGTGAGAGAGACAAACAAATTTATTGAGTTTTTCACATGGCCTTAGTTGCTCCAACACTCAGTTGTGTACGTGGTGCTGGGCTTTGAACCTGGGTCCTCATGCTTGCCAGGCAAGCACCGAAACGGCTGAGCCACTGCTCCAGCCCAGAATGACTCTTTTCATAGTACAGGCTGAGTATCCCTCATCTGAAAGGCTTGAGAAGATTTGATATATTTTTTGGATTTTTGAAATATTTGCATATATATAATTAGATGTTATATGGGTGGGACCCAAGTCTAAACATGAAATTCATATATGTTTCCTAGATACCTTCTACATGTAGCATTGAAGGTAACTTTATACAACATTTTAAATAATTTTCACATGAAACAAAGTTTCATGGTGTGGAATTTTCCATTTGTGGCAACATGTTAGTGTGGAAAAAGTTTCAGATTCTGGATCATTGCAGATTTCAGTTTTTTGGATTAGGAACGCTCCACCTATATTGCAAAATCATCTAACTCTGCTCGTGCCCTGAGTCATCTCAAATCACTGCAAGCAAATGAGGATACCTCTGCTTTCTTATTAATAGAAAACCCCAGGAAGGGCCTGGAGAGGTGGCTCGGCAGTTACGGTGCTTGCCTGGCAAGCACGAGGACCCGGGTTCAAACCCCAGCACCACGTATACAGCTAAGTGTCAGAGAAACAAAAACCAGACGAAAAACTAAATAAAATTGATTCTCTCTTAAAAAAAAAAAAACAGGAATATGAGTGCATGGAATAAGGGACTGGTAGAATTACTGCGAAATTCTCAGTTGCAGGTTTGGAGCTGAAAGGTTACGAAGCCGTGAACACCTGAGACAAGACTGCCTCTGAGGGTGTCCTGCACCAAGTGCTTCCCTCTCTCCCCACCACATCTCAGGGTCAGAGCCTGGTTTCTGCATAGCTTTATTACCTTTCTTTCTTTCCTTTTTTTTTTTTTTTAAGAGAGAGAAGAACAGCAAGAGAGAGAGAGGGAGAGAGAATCAATTTTATCTAGCTTCTCATGTGGCTTTTGTTGCCCCACACTTCATTGTGTACGTGGTGCTGGGGTTCGAACCCGTGTCCTCATGCTTGCGTGGTAAGCAGGCGGTAACCGCTCCAGCCTCAGCTTTGTTAGCTGTTGACCTCACCTCCTTGGCCAAGGCTGATTGGACCTCAGATGGACAACAGGTCCAAGCTGAGCCAATTGGCTTTGCTCTCCTCCAAGCGCAGAAAACAACTTCAGGTAAGGTCTATTTGCACTTAAAGTTTTGGTTTTCTTTACTTTTTTTGGGGGGAGGGGATTCTTTTAATTAGCTTAATTTAAAAATGTAACTTGTTTTTCAGATTGAGAGGGAGGCCAGCTGTGCAGCTGCATTCGGGACACGGAAACTAGAAACCAGAACACAGAAACTAGGAACAAGAGTGCTGTGGGAAGCAGGGGTGTTCTCTCTCCCTGCACTCTGCCCACTAGGGAGCAACTTCATTTCTTGGCAGGATGACTGTGTTGCTACTCAGTCCACACAGCGGCCAGAAGATTGCCACTCAGAGCCCTTGGTTCAAAAGTTTTCGCTCCTTGCTGGAAACTAGGACCTTCTCTTTAAGCCTCAATGCTCAAGGAAGAACCCTGTCCCAGCCTTGATGAGACACCCAGCTCTGGACCAATGGCCCTGGACTGGTGTGTGTGTGTGTGTGTGTGTGTGTGCGCGCGTGTGTTCACGCATTCGTATTTGAACTTGGCAGCCAGCAACCTCTTCTTAATTCTGCTGAGAGTTGTCATACACGTTACATACTAATTTTCATTTATTCTAAGATTTTTTTGGGGGGTGTACTAAGGTTTGAACTCTGGGTCTTGAGTGTGCTAAACATGTTTATCACTGAATTACACCCCAAACCCCCTGGTTGCCATTTATCTATGTTTCATTCCACTCCACTATGAATTCCTTCAGGGTAAGGAATTGGTCTTACTGATAGAATATTTCCAGTGCCAAATTCAAGGCCTGGTTATTAACATATGCTCAATAAAAACTTGTTGAATGAATAATGAATGCACACCAACTGGCAGTAGGAAAAAGAAATTCTCTATTGCTCTTAACTTTGGTTTTCTTTAGACTTATTTAAAGAGCATTTGCCCATGATACCCATAGCTTGTTTATATGTATGGAATCAGCTGAGTTGCAACAAGCACCTTGAATCACAAGCCATTCAGAATTCTAATTTAAAGGATCTTTGTAAATTATGGAGCATCTACAATGTGATAGGTGTTGAGCTGAAGCAGGGAATATGGTGATAAATAAAGTGTCACTGTATGTGAGGACACGTCACTGTGTCTGAGAGACTGCACATATCACCTTACAGATGAGGAAAAGGAGAATCGTAAAGGTTGTTAGACCTGATGAAAAATACTTTGATTTGTTCCTAAGATTTTAATATGCCTGTGAGTGAAGTTATTTTCCAGTTATTTTGGCCAAAGAAGACATTCAATCTTTGCCCGTATATGAATTACCTTTTCTTTGATCTTGCATTTCTTTTTAATAGCCATGTGATTATGTAGATACTTGCTAAGCTTTCGATTTATTTGGAACCAATTAATAGCCAACACTCAAATTCTTTGGAAAGTCAAGGCATACTTACTGGAACTCTCTTTTTGGTGACTGAGTAATAAGGTCATTTATTATTGACATGGCTTCTGACACTTGGCCCATTTGTTAGTATTCCTTGTCAAATAAATCACTTCCTGAGAAGGCTGGAGAATGTTTTCCACCTTGGATGGCGAGGTTGATATTGACATCCTCCAGGAGACAGTGCAATTCTCAGTGAAAGGAATCCTTTTTCTACATTTATGGAGAATGGAAGTGAAAACTTTCTGTGATGGTGAAGGCCAGTTGGCAGTGGAATTAATGAACCTTTCACTGAGGGACCCATTATGTGCCACGCACTGGGCAGAACTAAGGGTAATAAGACTTGGGCTGGGTAAGGGAGATACCTATTCCAGTGGTGGCTATGCTGTCTGGTGTGTGGCATCACAGGGTAGGCAAAGGAGGGGCTCTATCTCTAACCTAGATGTTTGTAAAAATATTTCCCTGGGGGCTGGTGTGGTGGCTCAGTGGTTACACTGCTTGCCCGGCATAGCAACAACCTGTGTTCGAATCCCAGCACCACATACACAAATAAGTGTTGGAGCAACAAAAACCAGATGAAAAACTAAATAAAATGATTCTCTCTCTCTCTTTAAAAGAAATTATATATATATATATATTAATTAAATGTTTCCCTGGAGTAGGTAGCTTTGGGGTTGGCCTAATAATTGGTTGGTTTCAATAGTTCACCAAAGGAAAAGCAGAGAGGAGACGGAATGTAGGATGCAAAGGTTCGTGAGGCCCTCTTGGTTTACACCATAAAGATGGAACCAGTGGCCTGGCCAAACTTAGGATTAGTGGTGCCCTAGGACAGGACCAAATCTCTCTGGAGTCTTGCTGAGCTCTTTCTCCTTTGACAGCATTAGCAAAGCTTATTTCTGGAATGAGAGCCCTCCTGTGTGTACACTTAGGCTGATCAAGGCAAATGAGCACAGACCTTAACTTCTGGGTATGGGAGATCTGAAGTCCAAAACCTTCTACAAGCTTCACAAGGGGTCTTTACACACCCCATCTCCAGGCTGGAAGTGAGTTGGACGGCATACGGATGGGGACTGTCCTGGCCTTGCTCTTTCTCCATCAGCATCCCACCTGCCTGCTTGCGATCCCAGCCTCTTGACCTAGTTTCCCCCTTATCCACCACCAATGAGCCTCATAATAAGTAAACACATGTTCTGTGCCAAAAGCCTGTGCTGCCCACTTGGTATCCAGCCTCTCCTCCTTTGTTTCGTGGTAGAGGCTACATGTTCAACTCGGACACAGCTTCTCCTTCAGGTAGCGGAATCTCTATGACATACTTCCGGCCAATGAGATGAGAGTGAAATTTTGGGGTGGAGCTAACACCAGCGCTCCTTAGAGAGAGAAAAGAAAGGAAAAATAGCTCCCCGTCTTCTTTAAGTCATTTTTACCTGAATCTTTCTAAATCCAGTCAAGTAGCTCAACTAACCTCAAATAAATACAAAATTTGGCACCTGGAAGTAGGAGAACTAAAAGTAGCAGAACCCAAAACATGGAATTGGCTGTGCAAGGGTGGTTGGGAAGCAGATGTGAAGTACTTGGATTTGCAGATTGAAAAGTGGTGCCCCGGGCACAGCGATGTGAAAGATTCGGTCAAACTGCCCACTGCGGTGCCGTGGAAAGTCATGCATGTGTTGACTGAGGTTTTGGAGCTCGGGAAAATGGTAGGGAAAAGTGAGATTGTTTGTAGGTGCTTTGTCTTTTGAAGCAAAATCTAGAGCCTCAGTTTTGAAGGTACTCAGAGAAGGAGAGAAATATCACTTAAGGAAGGCACTCCAGACATTCAGCCTAAAATCTCCTGCATTATGGATCCCTGGAATACTGCAAAACCAGCTTTATCAGGAGGGAATGCATGGTGCCCTACTGGTCAGGAATAGTGGGGTCTTTGGATTTGATTGTCTGCTGACAAAAATGCAATTATTCACCAAAAATCATTATTTCAACTGCCCCCACCACACACATTCAGTAGTAGATACAACGTTATAATGTAGAGATGGCCCAGCTCATGAGCGAGAAAGTGAAGACAGAGCCAGCAGCGGGTGTAGCTCTGGGGTAGATGATTTGACTGCAGAAAGTGAAGACACACATCATCAGGAATCGACAGACACATGTAGACTATACCCCTACCAAATTTGCAAGGGATTTGTTTGGCCCCAAGTACCCCAAAGCTGGTTTGTAACAGCCTACATGGTTCAATTCCTTTAGCAACCTCAAAACTCTTCCTCTCCCTCTTCCTCTCCTGAAATTCATAACAACAAGAAGTAGGCTTGGAAATGTGTTTGGTCCCCCCAAAAGGGTGTCCTCCCCATGCCTGTGAAAGAAGAGGTGCTGGAGGATGGTGCATAAGGAATAAACTGCCAGACAGAGCCAAGGGCCCTGGAGGGCAAGGAACAAGGGCTCCTTCCACCAGGGCGAGGAGCTGCCACCCGGCCAGCCTTTGGACATCTTGGAAGATGTGGACATTGATTCTCAAAGTGACTATTATGTTTCCAACCCTCCTTCCACAAGTGAAAGTTCATATTGTAGTTATTCTTTACCTCCCCCAGTAGAGTCTGTTGCATGCATTGGGGCTTGTGGTAGGGAGCCACATCTAGGACTGATGGAGAGGGCCACACCACCAGACACCCAGGGCTCTAATCTGGTATGTTGATTCAATGAGGTTCGGGTGCTCTCTCCCTTGAGAATAGAGAGTCTATTCCACGCATGGAAAGAAGGGTATGTTAGTAACTAAACAAGAGGACTGAGACAGAGAATGCTAGTTGCCCACCCTTTATTCCTTCTCCCTATTTTTAATAAAAAAACCCATTGTGTTTGAGGAGCAAGTATCCAATCAAAAAGCTGTTTCTTAGTGTTGCTTGACAGAGTGGCAACCATAGATATAGTCCTAGCCCATGAAGTTGTTTGTAGGACTTCCAGGAAGGCTCCTCAAATGCAAGCTCTTTATCTTTTCTCTTGCTTAAAATGCATACTTAATGGCTGGTGCTTTGGCAACCATTTTGTGAAAAGGCATTCTTTAGGCAGCTATACCAACCCAAGTCATTCTACCTCCAGGCTACTTACAACATGGAAAAAAATGCATGTACCTTATTTAAGCTTTGTTAATTAGACACTCTGTTATAATTGAATAAAATCCATAATACATTACTTTAATTCTTTTCTTTTTTGCTTTTGGTACCAGGGATTGAATCTAAAGACATTTAACCATTGAACTACATACCCAGTCCTTTTATCTTTTATTTTGAGACAGGGTCTTGCTAAATTGCTTAGGCCCTCACTAAGTTGCTGAGACTGGCTTTGAACTTGAGATCCTCCTGCCTCAGCCTCCTGAGCTGCTGGGATTACAGGCATGTGCCATTGCACCTGGCTTTAATTCACTCTTGACCTTCAGATTCAAGACTCAGAATATAATCCCAAGTCTTTCAACTTTAGCCCTGCTACTTTGTTAATTGGCAGTTATTGAGTAACTACATTGATTTTGGGGCACCAAAAACCAGACAAACCAAACCAAAGTCCATCAAAACCACAAAGAAGTAAGAGCTGAAAGCACGCATGAATTCTTCCAGTGTTTTGTTAGCCCCATTGTGCAGCCCCAATAGTTATGACAAGACCACAACAAATTGAGAAAAATGCAAATACAAACCATCATGACTCCCTTGGGGGGCTTGCTTTGGAGGAGCAAGGGACTGGCTGATTTCTACCTAGCCACATGGCCGACTGGAAGCTAGCTGAAGGACAATGCCCTTGAGACAGGTGAAGAATCTGATCAACACTGTTTCATGCAATGAGTTGACTGTGCCAGACGCTGTGAGCCTGGGGAGAACCAGGGTGGCTGAGCTCCACTGGAAAGACCCAAAAATAAGCAGCTACAACATGCCAAGGGCCATGAAAGGTGCGCAGGGGACACATGCTGGATTCCGGAAAGCCAGGTTTTTCAAGGTGTGCGCAGAGGCTTCTGGGGATGAGAGGTGTTTCCCAAAAGCATTACGGAAGGTGAAGACCTAGAAAGGACTTCAGGAATTACCCCATCTGGCCTTTAATTTTACAGAGACAAACTTCAAGACAGGCCCATGTGGCTTCAGTTTCTGGATCCAATGAATCTTGAAGAACAGGAAAAAGGGGGGAAAGTAAATAAAATGAACAAGAACAACTTGGCAACTGTTTTGAAACTCTAGTACATGAAAATAGTGCATATCCTCAAATGTGGACTATTTATTCAAATAACCAAAAATGGGAATGAGTGAAAACTGCAAGTTGGTTTATGAATGGTCCCTCTCTACCAAGCTGAACGCAAGAGAACGGTTGAGGCCCAGATAATCGACTTCTAAAACATATTTGCTGTGACTTCAATGACTGAAATAAGTTTGCAAATCTGCAGTTTCAGATCATTTGCTTGGAATGGCAGGATTCGGCCAGTTCTGGGTTGGTAATATTTCTGGAGCTCAGGTACATGGATTCTGAATGATCTTGCATAATAACTAGGGAAAGGGCATCGATTGCAGGTGCACATCTGTACAATGACTGTTCCACACCTTGAAATAGCTGCTCTGAGCAACAACACATCATTGAAACAGACTGCGCAGCTACAGTGCTACAAATCTGTCATCTACAACCCTGTGGATCACACCATCAATTTACAGCATGCATTAATAAATTCTGCTTCCATTATACTGCAGTGATATTAAAAACAAAAATATGGTTATTTATTTATTTGTTTATAAAGAAAGAGGGGACAGTGAGAAAGAGAAAGAGAGAGGGAAGCAATCTTCATTGGGTTTTTCATATGACTTTCCTTCCTGGGACACTACGTTGTGTGCGTGGTGCTGGGGTTTGAACTCGCATACTCACGCATGCCAGGCAAGCGCTGTAACTGTGAGCCACTGCTCCAGCCCCAAAAATGGTTATTTCACAAATTCTTTTAGATCAACTGTGCTGTTCAGATGCTTCTTTTTGGTACCTAATTTAGTTACTATATTTCAACTCTTAGCTTGTAACTGCACAACATCTGACCTCATCATTAATTAAAAAAACTCAAATATGCATAATGATAGCCAGGAATGCACTCTGCTATTAACTAGCTATAGGTCTCCAGGCAAATCACTTAGAATCTTCGAGCCTTAGTTTCCTTATCTGCCAAATGAGGTGGTTTTATGAAGTTTCTTTCCACCTCCTATATTCTCCTGGACTTGGGAACTGAGTTAGCAAGCCAGGGATGGAGTCGCTGGCCTCATTAGGAAGCACATACACAACACATGGAAGTTTTAAACTGCAGAGGAGATAGGCCAAATGGCTTTATCAGACTTTGAGTATCTGCCAAGATGAAAGGAGGAAGGGAGCCCCAGGGGTGCTTTTACATTCATGTGCTTATAACCCTGGTCCAGCTCTTCCAAAGACAAGAAGAAATATATCCTAGTAAATAAAGGCTCTTTGGAGCAGCAGAAAGAAGCAAAGTCTTAAGAAGTGGGAGGAGCTTGCCTGGGGGATGGGGCACATAGGAAATCCGGTGTTTCCTCTGAGGCCCCACAGACCCTCCAACTTGGCAAGCGCCTAAATAGTGTGGGGACCAGACTCCAGCCCCTCCTGTCTCTCCCTGACTGCGGGCTTGCAGGACTCAGGCCGGAACTCCTGGTGCATAGGGAATCCTCGGAGGGAAACCAAAGAGCACAGAGCACAAAGGTTCAGCCATGTGTCTCTCCGGGAGGCTCCTCCTTTCCCATGCTTCCTGTGGGAAAGGCTCAGACAATAAGAAGGCATGTCAAAGTCCATGGGAGTGAGAGGAACAAGAGTCCTCATTTGACCTCTTCCAGTCCTGGGCTCAGAATTCAGCACAAGAAGCAACTGAAAAGGAGTAAGATATACTAGCCCTAAGTCCCTCAGGGGCCCCCACAGCTACGCAGACACCCTCTGAGGCTTTCATAGGTGTGGGAGAGAAATGGAGAGATGATAAGAAGACAAGACATGGCATAAGCAGAGAGGAACTAGGCTGAAAGGTTTCTAAGTAGTTTCTACTCTGGGTACTCCACAGTGACCTAGAGAGAGGTATGGGGGAAACTAGGAGGCTGGACTACTGTGGTTCAACATCCTGCTGTTGCAGAGGCATGGGCACAGCTATGAGATATGGCCGGAAGCCTGGCATCGTGGCATGGCATGCTATTTGAGAAGCTGAGGCAGGAAGATTGCAAGTTCAAAGCCAACCTCAGCAACTTATCAAGATCCTGTCTCAAAATAAAAAATAAAAAGGGTTGGGACTGCAGCACAGTAATAAAGTACCCCTGGATTCCATGACCAGTACTGGGAGGTAGGGTGAGGGTACGAACTGTTAGGGAAGGCCATTGGTAGGCGGGAGATGCCACAAAGTGACCTTGATCTTGGCAAGTTTCCCCCCATTCCTGTCTTCAGGATCCTGGGCTTAGAATCACAAATTTTGTGTGCATACTGAAAGGGTATCCACTTCCTCGTGGAGATACACAGTTCTCAGCAAGAGAGCTCCTCATTGATTTTCAATTGAGAACACAATTATTAAGTGGGCATAATGTTTGCAAACTGACCCAATCGATACCTGTGCTCCCAGAGGACAGGATGCCGAGGAGGATGCAAACTTCAGAACCAGGAGCACAGGTGGGTAGAGGAGGGCCCCCAGCCTACGTAGCTCTCTCAGCCCCACACGTAGGCTGCACTTTGCAAAGGAAATAGTCTACGTGGGCAAGACTCCTCTTTATGACAGACAACACTGGAAAAGGCATTGCTAAGTCCTGGATCTGACAGGGCTACTTTCCTGTCAGAGGGGCATTAATCACCCCTTTCTATTCACAGGCACTTTCTCCAAACTACATACCATAACCTCAGTAAAGACCCATTTCTACTCTCTGAATTACAGGCGTGATCATGTTTCAGTCCATCCTCTTCAAGATTACTGTGATTTCAGCTTTGGATTCTATGTTTTCATGGACAATTTCTTACCTTGGGTATTTCCGAGGCTGGCTGTTTAATCATGGGTATTTCCCAGTTTCATTCTCAAAACAGAAACATGTCATGCTTATTTCTGAGTTCAGGGTGGTGAGGAGGTGATCTCACTATGGTCCCCAAGTACCACTGGTCTGAATGTGACCCCCTCTAATTCCTTTGTAGAAACTTAATCCCCAGTGTAGTGGTATTAAGAGGCAGGCAGTGTGGGAAGGGATAGCTGCAGGCTCTGTCCTCATGAGTGGATTGGTGCTTTATAAAAGGGGTACAGGGAGCAGCTTAGACCTCTCGCTCTTCTGCCATTTGGGACGCAGAAGTCATCTCCTTCAGAGGATGGCACCATTTTTGAAGCAGAGGGCAGCCCTCGCCAGACAGGTACCTGTTGGCACTTTGCAGAGCCATGAAAATTAAATTTGTCCTTACAAATGACCCAGGCTTGGGTATTTTGCGACAACAGCACACATGGACGAAGACAAGCATCTTTGGGATTTGGTGTAACCACAGCAGACCGCAAAGCAGTCTCACGGCGGGCGCTTGCCAGCAGTTTTGATCTGCTCAGAATGGTGTGTGTGAGTGCTCAAAGGAGGCAAGGACAGGAGGGACAGAACTAAAGTCACAAAGAAAAGCCAAGGGAATCCATGTTCTCCTTTGCACTCCTGACCTGGAGCCCCACTGAGGAGCCTAATGATGCTGAAATTCCAGACAGCCCCGACATTTCCTGAGCCCTGTGGCAGCATCCCTGCTACACAGAAGGGAGAACAGACTGAGGGGCCCTGGGATTCCTTTGACAGTCAGAGCCCTGTGTGCCCAGGACGCCACTCAGCAAGCACTCTTCAGATGGGAAGGCAAAACCTCCCTCCAGGAAAGTGGGAAATCAGGATTAACAAAATAAAATAAAACAAAAAACTAACACCTTTATGGTTCTCTGTATTAAAGAAATGGCATTTGTGCAGGGGAATATGGCAGTGGGTGGGTTCTGGGTTTCCGTCTCAGAACAGAGGCTTTGCTGGCCCTTGTGGAGCCCTGTAGGGAAAGGTGCTGAGGAAAACAGTTGCTCCCAGTCTCCCCCTGCCCTAGAGATTAGGGAGATGAGCAAAGTGCCCATTACCTGCCACCCACCAAGTTCCCCGGAAGCATTTCCGACATCCTGTAAGAGCCCTGGTTGGACAGCTCCAAGTTCATCAGCATTCTCCTTGTGGCCCCAAGCATGTGGCTGTGCCAAGACAGATTCTAAAAGAATCATGTGAAAATAACTGAAGGCTTGTTCTCAACTTGACATCTCAAGCCTTTTCGCCTGAGGAGGTGATTAAAAGCTTGGCCCAGGTCCCAGTGTAAATGCTCCCGCCCTTGCCTAGTAGGCCCAGGTTCTCTCTCTCCTGCTCACCCCTGTGGTTATCCTGTCTTTATCCACTGTTCTCCAAGACTCTCTATTACACCTTCTACCCAATGCTTTACCATGCATCTCAACATCAGAAAGGAAATGGAAGTAAAGATGTCTTCCCAGATTCCATAAGATAAACACTGGTAGTCAGACACTGTGGTGCATGCCTATTATCCCAGTGATGTAGGAGGCTGATACAGGAGGATTGGAAGTTCAAAACCAGCCTCAGCAACTTAGTGAGGCCCCCAGGCAACTTAGTGAGACGCTGTCTCAAAATAAAATATCAAAAGGGCTGAGAGTCCCTGGGTTCAATCCCTTGTACAAGAAAAAAAAAAAAAAGATAAAGAAAAATGCTGGCTAAGAAACCAAGGAATCGGGCTGGAGCAGTGGCTTGGTGGTTACAGCGCTTGCCTGGCATGTGCAAGTGCATGAGTTCAAACCCCAGCACCCACATACACGATGAAGTGTCCAAGGAATGAAAGCCACATGAAAAACTAAATAACAATTGCTTCTCTCTCTCTCTCTCTCTCTCTCTCTCTCTCTCACTCACCATCCCCTTTAAGAAAGAAAGAAAGAAAGAAAGAAAGGAATCATTCCTTCATTCAGCAAATATTGAGTGTAATAAATAAAGCAACATCCTCAACCTCAAAATTTTAAAATCTAAATTGGTTTTCCTAAGCTGGTCAGGCCTCAGAATTACCTGAGCGTGTTCAAGACAGTGCCAGATGTGATCCTTCGAGATTCCGATTGGGAGTTGTGGTGTTATGCCGATGTTTGTACTTTTAATGAGTGTTTTGGGTAACTGATGTAACAGGACTCTGAAAACTCTTGGTCAGGTGGAATGGGAGGTGCTGGCTACTACATGATTTCTGAATGACCCTGGAAGGACAGTCAGCTCTAACTTCCTACTGACTCAGGAGATCTTTCACCACCCACCCACATAGTGGTGATGGATTTCACAAATAAGAAGAGTACATAGTGCCCAATAAACTGTGAATTTCAGACTAATAGCAAAGAATGTTTTAATATGTGAGTCCCATGTCAGTGGTGTTTCGAAAACACTAAAGTATTATTCATTTATCTGGAATTCAAATTCAACTAAGTATCTGTTATTTTATGTGGCAATCCACACCCACCCCATGCTAAAATGAAGCGCTTAAGCTTCTGACCTGCATGCCTTGCCTGCCCTATATGATATATGTAAGCATCTCCGGCCTGCCACAGCAGAACTTCACTTCCTCCTGGAAGCCGGTATCACCCAGGGCCAGACCACCCATACTGCACAGAGAGCAAGGGAGTCAGCTCTGAGGTCAGAGCTTCCCACCCCATCAGAGGAACTTCTCTTCCTGGCTCCCTGTCATCTCAGCCTCTGGTCTCACATGCCCAAATCTGCTGCTCCCAGACTAGCTTCCTTCCCTGGATGCCCCTAATTGCCCTATAAATACTGGTCCCCTCTGGCCAGCTGACCACTTGGAATAGCCCTTGACACGAGGTGATGTCTGACCCACATAATACAACTTTGTCATAGGATGAAAGGAGATTATAGGAAAATGTTTGAAGTAACCAAAGAAGCAATCTACAAGTGATTTTCAAACTTCAGTTTTCCACAGGTTTTCAACCTTAGCAGATCTGCTGATTTTGTTAGTTTCATTTGCTTATTCTGCAGGGCCAGAATTTGTTTGGAAGACATTAAGCAGTTTAACACTGAAAACCACTGAATATAGTTGGCAACCAATTCTATGAAATCTTATTTTGAGTTGAAGAGAACATATGCTTTATTACCTGGCCTGTTCAAAACATTTACCCTGGGTTCCAGGAAAATGGCGGTCAGCAAGCAAATCACACCCCAGTGTTCTCCATGTCTTGAAAGGAAGAAATGCTGGGATAGTTACCTTCCAACAAGGAGTATGTACTGGAAAAGATTTGTTGAACACAGTGTAGGTCAGTGGGAGATCAGTGACTCGGAGACTTTGGTGTCACAAATGGGAAAGAGGAACTTATTCACATCCATCCAATCACCAGGGTCTACTTGCCCCTCAATACAGCAGCTCAATACAGCAGCCAATGAGACGCGGTTTGATTTACTCTGATCAATTCAACCAAGCAGAGACTGACTGCTAGATAAGTCGTATTTGGCTGATAGCAGGCTCTCTCTGCATCTCTGCTGTGGAGGTAGGGGCAGACTACCCCCTTCCACCTAGGAAGAGGTCAGACTAGTGTTTTCAGACAAACAGGCAGGGTAACGGTGTGGGGAGTCTAAGGCAGATATCCCCACAATCCTGCCAGGATCCTACACTCTGCTGTTTAGGGGTAGAGTGCAAACACTAATTCTGCTCTGTGCCTAACCTGGGACAACGCCGTGGCATCTTTGCTCCAGAGGGCAGAACATCCTTCCCCCTTTCAGCTCTAAGTGGAGTGGACTGTAGCCATTTTGAGCACACAGGCAAGGGGAGTGGAATTTTGTATCAGACATTCATTACCTACAACCCCAGGGCAAATTCAGCAGGAACTGAGAGGAAAGCCTGGAGCCAGTGTAGCCTGCAGGACAGTTAAACCAGAGAAAATTGGATTGGCGAGTGAAACAGCTGCCTGAGGGCGAAACCCTCCCCAACCCCTCCCAGCTAGCAAGCCACCAGAAGCTGGGGCAACATTCCAAAATAATTGGTCGGACTTTACTGGTGATCCGCAGGGCTGCTTCAAGTCCATAAACAGAGTTTGAATTTTTTTTCTTTTATTGTGTGTGTGTTTGTTTGAAGTAAGTAAATGTTGCTGTGGACCTGTTTCTTCTTTCTACTTACTTATTTCTTACCTCTCCCTTGTACATTTGCTTTACTGTAAATATTAGTACTCGCCACTCCACCTGAGGTCAGGGCTGCAAAGCCCACTACTAGTCCACTTCTCTATTACTCACATCTTTCCTATTCTCTGGCAATAGCCACTCTATTCTTCAAACACTCACCCCTCCCTCAACATCATTCCCTTAATCTCTCTGTCTCTCTCTTTTTCTTTCCTTTTTTAAATTTTTATTTGCTTGTTCTTTTTTATTTTTTATTTTTGGTAATTTGGAGTATTTTACAGTAACTGAGAATATTGTTTATTCATCCTTATGGGGCACCTGAAAGGAAATCCTATGTGAATGCCAAACTTGATAATGCTGTGTTACTTTTAATCCAGTTATAGTCTGATGGTAAATAGTACTGTAACCAAAGATAGTCATTAATCTTACCATTCTGCTCTTAGGTGGTGATTAACAGTTTCAGAAGGAACAAAGTAATCAGGTTAACGCTGTTTATTGTACCCATTGGCTGCTCATATTGTCACTTACATCTTATCTTGTGAGGTATTAGAAATTACAAAGGCCAAAAATTAACCATAGATTGGGAAGACTGTTGCTAATCTCAACTTCTCAAATTGCAGCTAGCACAAGTTACCAAAGAGACAAAAATCCCACAATTCATCAACATCTTCAAACTAAAATAACCAAAGAGTGCTGACAGGCCCACTCCCCAGCCCTGAAGATGAAGAAAAAAGGAAGCAATTCTCTCCCTCAAACCCACAACTCGCCAGCCAAGGAGTCCAAAGATAGGGTCCTGGACGAAAAGCTAGAAAAATGCATCAACAATCTGATTATTAAAACAATCAAAAAATTAAAAGAAGACTTAAGGAAGGACATAAGACAGCAATTGCAGGAGCTGAGAGCCCACTTTGATAAAAAGCTAAACATTCTGAAAAGAGACATAGCAGAGCTCTTAGAATTGAGAAACACAGTCAACCAAATTAAAAACTCAACGGAAGATATTAACATCAGAGTACTCAGTAGAAAATAGAACTTTAGCTCTTGAAGAACGAACATCAGACAATGAAGACAGGCTGAGCAATGCTGAATGCAAGGAGGACAGACAAGAAAAGAAACTTACTGAGCATGAACGGAACTTTCAAGAAGTATGGGATGAGATAACATGAGAGTTATTGGGATAGGGGAGAACATAGAACAAATAAGTAGCATAAAGAATCTTCTCAATGAGATAGCCAAAAAAAAAATTTCCCCTATGTCAGATTTGATCCAGAAATACAAATTCAAGATATTTATAGGATACCTAATATACCAACCAAATCAGAAACTCACTGAGACACATCATGTACAAAATGAATAACAGAGATACCAAGGAAATAATTTTATTTTATTTATTTTTTTAAAGAGAGAGGGACAGTGAGAGAGAGAGAGAGAGAGAATTGATTTTTATTTAGCTTTTCATGTGGACTTTGTTGCTCCAAGACTTTGTTGTGTACATGGTGCTGGGGTTCGAACTCACATACTCGCGGATGCCAGGCAAGTGCCATAACCGTCAAGCCACTGCTCCAGCCCAAGGAAAGAATTTTAAAAGCAGTAAGGGAAAAACACCAAATCACATTCAGAGGTAGACCAATAAGGATTACTGTGGATTTTTCAGCTCAGACAATATTGAAAGAAAATAATTTTCAGCCAAAGATAGAATACCTTGCAAAACTCAGTTTTAAATGTGATGGGGAAATACAATACTTTCATGAAAAGAATAAACTAGCAACATACAAGAACACAAAACCAGCTCTACAGATAATACTCAAAGACAAACTTCAGTCAGAGGAATAAGCTAAAAACTCCAAAGCCCATAAACAAAGGAAAGTCAATAAAAACATAACTCACTAAAAGATATCCAAGATGGCACAAAATACAGCAAAGGTCATAAGACAGGGACCCAGAATCACATATCTATTCTAACACTGAATGGACTCAATGCCCCAATCAAAACACACAGATTAGCAGACTGGATCAAAAAAACAAAATCCAACAATATGCTGCTTACAGGAGACACACCTCACAATCAAAAAAGAGACACAGATTGAATGTGAAACATTGGCAAAAACCCTACCAGGCTTATGGCCCAAGAAAGCAAGCTGGTGTTCTGATCCTTATATCTGACAAAGTTAATTTTGACCAAAAATCAGTCAGAAAGTATAAAGAAGGTCACTATGGCATAGTAAAAGGAACAAAACATTAAGAAGACAACATTTATGCCCCCAAATACAACCCTTCCAAATACGTGGAAAAATACTCAAGGACATTAAACCACTTATCAACTTCAACACAATAATATTGGGGGACTTTAATACACCAGTACAAATAATAGATCATCAGAGCAAAAAAATCAATAAATATATCTCTAACCTAAACAATTCTATCAATCAATTGGACTTAACAGACATTTACAGAATATTCCATCCCAAATTGGCTGAGTTTACCTTCTTTTCAGCAGCACATGAATCCTTCTCCAAAACAGATCACATCCTAGTCCACAAAGGAAATCTTAGCAAATAAAAAAAAGTTGATATAATTCCATGTATCCTGTCAGGCCACAATGGTATGATTTCAGCAATTAACAGCAAGAAAAATAACAGAAAGTATATAAAAACTTGGAAATTGCATAATATCCTCTTAAATGAAGAATAGATCAAAGATGAAATGAGAACAGAAATTAGAAATTCTTGGAAACAAAGGAGAATGAGGATACAACATATCAAAATCTCTGGGACAGTATGAAAGCATTCGTAAGAGGTAATTTATAGCACTGAGTGCCTTCATCAAATATCAGGAGAGAAACCAAATAAATAAACTTATGCTCCAACTCAAATCCCTACAAAAAGAGGAGCAATCCAATCCCAAATCCAACAGAAGGCAGGAAATAACCAAGATTAGAGCTGAATACAGTGAATTGAGAACAAATATATATATAATCAACGAAACAAAGAATGGTTCTTTAGAAAATTAAATAAAATTGACAGACCCTTGGCCATCCTCACCAAAAGGAAGAATGATGTGAAGCAAATCAACAAAATCAAAGATGAAAGTAGAGAAATAACCACTGACTCCATCGAAATTCAGAGGATTATCAGAACTTATTTTGAAAAACTGTACTCTTCCAAGTCTGATAATTTGGAAGACACGGACAACTATCTAGCCGCATACAACACTCCCAAATTAACACTAGAGGACATTGGAAATCTAAATAAAGCAATCTCAGGTAGTGAAATTGAAACAGCAATCAAAGGCCTTCCAAAAACGAAAAGCCCAGGACCTAATAGATTGATTCTCAGCAGAGTTCTACCAGACCTTTACAGAAGAATTACTACCTCTCCCTAGTAAGCTATTCCATGAAATTGAAAGGGACGGAACCCTCCCAAATACATTTTATGAGGCAAATATAAATCTGATTGCAAAACCCAACAAAGACACTTCAAGAAAAGAAAACTACAGACCAATTTCCCTGATGAACGTAGATGCAAAAATCCTTAGTAAAATTTTAGCAAATTGAATTATAAAAAAAACATCAAAAAGATAAATACATCACAATCAAGTGGGCTTCATTCCAGGAACACAAGGCTGGTTCAATATACACAAATCAATAAATGTAACTCACCACTTAAACAGAATTAAAGACAAAAACCATATGATCATCTCAATTGATGCAGAAAAGGCCTTTGATAAAACTCAATACCCCATTTATGCTCAAAATTCTGGAGAAAAATAGGGATCAAAGGAAGATACTTTAATTTTGTAAGAGCCATTTATGACAAACCCATAGCAAACATTATATTTAACAGAGAAAGACTGAAACCATTGCCACTAAATTTGGGTACAAGACAAGACTGTCCACTCTTACCACTCTTATCCAATATAGTCCTCAAAACCCTAGCCAGAGGTATCAGACAAAACAAGGAAATCAAATCAATTTGAATAGGAAAAGAGGAAGTCCAGTGATCTCTATTTGCTGATGACATAATCTTATACATAGCAGACCCAAAAAGCTCTCTCCGAAGACTACTAGAACTTATAAATGAATTTAGCCAAGTGGCTGATTACAAGATCAACACTCATAAATCAACAGCTTTCCTATACTCCAGCAGCAATTCTTCAGAAGAAGAAATATAGAAATCTGTCCCATTCACAATAACATCAAAAGGTAAAATAAAATAAAATAAAATAAAATACTTGGGCATTAATCTAACAAAGAACATAAAGGACCTCTAAAATTAAAACTATTGAACATTAAAAAAAGAAATCAAAGAAGACCTGAGAAGATGGAAAAATATTCCACATCCTTGGTTAGGCAGAATCAATATAATTAAAATGGTCATTCTGCCAAAAGCCCTGTACAGATTCAATGCAATCCCAATCAAGATACAGAAAAAGCCATTTTCAATTTCATTTGGAATAACAGGAAACCCAGAATAGCCAAAACATTACTAAGAAAGATAAAACAGGAGGTGTCACAATACCTGACCTGAAATTATACTATAGGGCTATAGTGGCAAAAACAGCATGGTATTGGTATCAAAACAGACACAAAGACCAATGGAACAGAATAAAAGAAACTGAGACAAACCCACAAGTTTTTAACCATCTGATATTTGACAAAGGGGGCAAAAATATAACAGGGAGGAGAGACAGCCTGTTCAACAAATGGTACTGAACAACCTGGACAGCCATATGCAGACAAATGAAATTAGAATCTTATCTCTCATCCTCCACAAAAATCAAATGGAAATGGATCAAAGAATTAGGAAGTCAGGGACTGGAGAGGTGGCTCAGCAGTTACGGCACTTGCCTGGCAAGCATGAGGACATAAGTTCAAACCCCAGCACCACACACACAACAAAGTGTCTGAGGAATGAAAGTCACATGAAAAGCTAAATAAAGATTGCTTCTCTCCCCCCACCACTTAAAAAAAAAAAAGAATTAGGAATCAAACCAGCAACTATATAATTGGTAGAAGGAAAAAAAATGATCAACACTCCATGACATAGGTGTAGGCACTTCCTGCCTCGACAAGACCCCAATAAAGCAAGAATCAATGAGTGGGATGCCATTAAGCTGAAAAGCTTCTGCTCAACTAAAGATTTAGTCAAGAGTATCAAAAGAGAACCTACAGAATGGGAGAAAATCATTCCATGTTATGCCTCTGACAGGGGACTAGTATCTAGAATATACAAAGATCTAAAAAAAAACTGAACACCAAAAACACAAATAATCAAATCAATAAAGGGGCTAGGGAATTAAGCAAAAACTTCTCAACAGAGGAAGTCTAGAAAGCCAATAAATATATGAGAAAATGTTCTACATCACTAGCAATCAGAGAAATGCAAATCAAAAAACTCACTGAGATTCCACTTCACTCCAGTCAGAGTGGCAAAAATGAAGAATATGAACAATAACAGATGCTAGAGGGGTTGTGGGGCGAAAAGAACACTAACATACTGTTGATGGGATTGCAAACCTGTACAGCCAATCTGGAAAAAAATGCAGAGACTCCTCAAGAAACGAGGGATGGAACTACCTTACAGCCCAGTTACCCCACTCCTGGGTATTTTCCCAAAAGAGCTAGAATTGGCTTAATACAGAGACACAACTACATCAATGTTTATAGCAGCTCAATTTACAGTAGCTAAACTATGGAACCAAACCAGATGCCCCTCGTTGAATGAATGGATTAAAAAATTGTGGTATATATATACAATGGAATTCTTCTCTGCTATTAGAGAAAACAATATCATGCCTTTTGCAGCCAAATGGATGGAAATGGAAAAAAATATGCTGAATGAAATATCCCAAATTCAGATACTTAAGGGCCAAATGCTTTCTCTCGTATGTGGAAGCTAGTATAAAGCCTAAGACAGGATGATAGTCAGCTGAGTTTAAGTAATAAACTCACCATAGTTGAAATTTCACATAAGCTAGGGAAGCATACCTATGAAAGTGGGGGGAGAAGGGAGGGAGGAACAGAGGGGAGGGAGGGACAGTGGGGTTATCAATACAAGGGGGAATACTCAACTCCCATTAGAAGGCTAGCTATAAACAGGCAGGCAGAGAAACTCATAAATGTCAACAATTATACATGCACATGTTCATTTCAAACTATAGTATGGTGGGATTACAGAGGAGACATGAGTTCAGGGAATGGATAAAAGGAGTTAGATCCTGGTCTAGGATTGGCCGTACTACTTACTATCTCAATATCCATGTATACATGAATATGTAACAATGATTCCCTCCAATATATAAGACTATGTTGAACAAAACAAAAACAAAAATCAAAAAACAAAAACATTTACCCTGTACCAGGGAATTCAGTCATCCTCCTCCACATAGTAGGTGACTCAGCTCGAGGCAAGTAACCCAACGCTGGTCACTGAGTCATGAGGGGAGGCCTTTGGGGGTGTTCTGGAGGAACTTTTCTCATTCCAAAGAGAAAGCACCAGGAAGCCAGTGTCCCTCTTCTTGCTTTGGATGTCCTCAGGTCTGGGATTTAATGACATGTGGACATTGTGGGACCACTTAGTATCTTTTCTGCTAAAGCTGGTTAAGGTTAAATTTCAATACCTTACATCCAGAAAATATCCTGTTATATATGTGGTTTTGTGCTTGGAGCTGCTATTAAAAGGGAATGTCTAAGACAGATATGCAAATTTAAACTTCTGAGATTCACAGCAATAAAGCCAGATTTACCTGCCTTTATTTCTACCCCAGGGTAGAAATAAGGTGCTCATCCTTATTTCTCTGTAGACATTAGCTTTCTCCTTTTTTTGAGTTTGAATAAAAAATAATTCTGCTTTAATGTTTGTTGATGAAGTATGGAAAATAAATTTATTCCTCCTTCTGGCAAAACCTCCATATTTAAACATTCTCAGAACTACAAGAAAAAGCATATGAAGTCTGAACTGTGTTATGCATGTTTCAGTGGAATATAGGCATCCTTAAGGGGCAAAATCCCACAGGCCATGGGCAGAGCCCTGGCCCCTTGGTACCACACTACCCACATGCTCTAGACATTTTCCTGCTCCTATTGCCTCCAGTGACTACTGAGCTAGTCCCCTGGCTCTGAACTTGGAGCTTCCACTCTGAAAACTTTCTACCAAAACTGCCTTCTCTCATTTCAAACATTTTCATAAGGCCAATAAATCAACTCTTCTGAATAGGGCTGGTGGCCTGACTTAGACTATTGACTCTGGAAAAGTGAACTTGCTTCTCAGGGCTTCAAAACATGATGGCAGGGGTTGGGGATTTAGCTCAGTAGCAGAGCACTTGCCTAGCACACTCAAGGCCCCAAGTTCGGTCCTCAGCCCTGAAAACAACAAACAAACAAACACTGTGGCAAAGCCTCTAGAAATCAATGGCAACTTCAACCCACCAGCAAAGACACAGCCAAGTGCTGTGTGGCTCTGAGCCAGGGACCCTTAGCTCTGCAGAGCAAGATAGAAACACTGCAAAGGAGTAAAAGAACATATAATACAGATCAATCATGGTCACTAACAAAAACAAACACAAGAAACTGGCAAGAAAATGAAAACAGATGTACCAAATTGAGGCCAACTTATTCAATAAATATTTACTGAGCACCTAGGACCCTGTGCCAGGCATTACACAACTTGCTAAAAGTATACAATGAAAAAAATCTGTTTTTACCTCCAGGAGATTTCTGATTTTCCTAGGGACAGACATAAATCACTTAAGATGAACCTTAAAGGATGAAAAAGATTCATGATCTGGAAACCAGGGTGGTAAGTATCTTTACATAAGCTCAGTTGGCAGGAACCTGTCCTGGTAGCATGTAGGTGTTGTCTTCCTGTGACAGGCATGAAGGGTTAGCACAGAGGGTGAGCCTGAAGCAGTGGGATGGGGCAGGTGACAGCTGGAGTTTGCCTTTTCCTAGAATTTGACTTTCCTCATGCAGACAATGAGTTTGGGTTGGTGATGGTTTTACTTATAAGCAGCGGAATGTTATAACCAGCTTGTGATATCATTTTGGAAAAGTTACCAGTATGGGAAAATGTTCATCATCATAACAAAGTAGTTTTTTTTTTTGTTTTGTTTTGTTTCGTTTTAGAGAAGGACAGTGAGAGAGAATAAATTTTTATTGAGTTTTTCACATGGCTGTTGTTGCTCTGACACTTAGTTGAGTACATGGGTGCTGGGGTTTGAACCTGTGTACTTGCGCATGCTGGGCAAGCACCATAACCGCCAAGCCACCACTCCAGCCCAACAAAGTAATTTTGATTGTATGTCAGTTTTATTTACACTGTAAACAATCTCTTTGAACAATATCCACTAAATAACTTTTCATCTCAGAGAAGGAAGTTCATGTGTGTTTTTTCATCTTCCCACTTTTGGATTTTCTAGATGCTTATGAACCTATATTGATTTACTGATTTGTAAATAGTGTGTGAGGAGTGGGCTGGAGATTCTGTGAGAAGGCCATAGATTGAGTGAGACTAGAAAGCAGCAGGGCCTGTAGGGACACTCCTCAGAGCTCTGGAGTGCTCTGCCTGGACCAGGGAATGGCAGTCAGGCCACTGGAAGGGGTGGCTTCTTGGGCCACTTCAGAGATGGAGCTGACCAGTCTTGGTGACCACTTGCAATTAGGTTGGTGGGGAAGGGGAAGAGAAGTCAAAGATGACCCAGGAGATCACAGAGACCTAGGGTGAATGGCCCTGTATCCCACTGGCTCTTCCCTTTTTCTCTGACACTCCAGAAGTCTTCATTTGGTGCTCTTGCCAGGCCTTTCAAACCAGACTCCATGGTTTCCTCTGTTTACACTGGCAACCTCGGTAGAGGGGAGGCCAAGTCTCTCCTTCTTACATGGCTCCTGAAGCCACCCACAGCACGCTGCTCCCCACGTTCACGAGGTCTCAGTCTGAAACTCCATCTAAATCCACTGGGCTTGGAGAGCTAGGTTGGACATCAGAAGCTCTGTGTGGGAGACCTTTGGCACCAAGTACTTTTTCCATCTAGCAGACTCTGACCACAAATCTAATAGTCCACCAGCTCTGGAGCCAACAAGGAGACGTTCCACACATGCACCATTTTGGGAGCACAACTCTCCACAGCCTCTTCCCCTTCCCATCCCCTGAAGCTCCCATTCCACAAGGAAAACAGGGATCTGATTAGGAGGCTTCACCTGGGCCAAACGGTTGCAGCCCTATTCTCATCAGACAGACAGCAAAAGGGGCCAATTTCCATTGGACAAGCCAAGGTAAATGAGTGACAACTTTAGAATTGAGCTGGCTGGGCCAAGGAAATGGAGCCCTGAAGGAGAAAATGGTCTAGATTAAGTCAAAGGCATCCTTAGATGATGTATTAGAGAACTGGTTCCAGGCCACCACACTCTCTTTTGCTTGATCTCATTAATCTGTTTTTTTTTTCCCAACTACTTTTCTATTCCTGCCTTCTAATAAAAAGTGTGGGTCCACCCCACCCCCACCACTCACGCAAGGATCTATGGAACACAAAAAATAGGCATATTCTAACTTAAGGATAATATTTATAAGTCCCAAAGGAAATAATATGGACTCAAAAAAGTCAACTTTCAAAAGTTTAGGCATGGGGCTGGAGCACTTGCCTGGCATGTGCAAGGACCTGGGTTTGAACCTCAGCACCACATATACAACTGTCAGGGAAATGAAGGCCAGATGAAAAATAAATAAAATTGGTTCTCTCTCTCACTCTCTCCCTCTTAAAAAAAAAAAAAGTTTAGGCGCAAAGACTTTTCTGCACTATATTCTGAGAAAGACTAATTAGAAAATTTAGTTGGCAGTGTGCCGGAGCTGGCTCTTGCTGGTTCAAGAACTGTTAAGTTTTCAGGATGTTTGCAAGTTGGCATCATGTCTGTACTTTGAAATCAGTGATGGTGGGAACTTTGCACTGTGGAAATTGGCAAGTGCTACAAGTCAGGATGGTTCCTTCCCACCAGGCAGTGTTCAACATTTAGCAGTGTTCAACCCAGTGTGATCCCTTTTAGTTTTTAAAGGTCTATGTATGTGTGCACTGATGTGTATGTAAGAAGTCAGCAAATAGCTAAAACATTAGCCATTTAATTCTGGGGGTGAAGTGAGACTACCAAGTGGTTTTAATCGTCTTTTACTTTCTCTGATTTTTTTCTACAATGTGTATGCATTCTTTGTGTAAAAACCAATCTTTTGGCAAAGGGAAGAGGGAGCTATTTCTTTCCCTCCTGAGGTCTTTGACTCACATCTTTCCTCTCCTTGGTCCTCCTCTTTAATCTCCTATTGCCCCGGCCTCCCAGGTTTTTCTTCTCTGCTGAAATCCAAACTATTCACCTACCCCCGGGTGAAGCAGAATTCCAGGTGTCCATGTCATGGGAACAGGTGAGCAGACTCAAGGCTCCAGGGAGAGAGAGCCCTAACAGCCTGTGCCAGGCTCAGCAACAGGAGGGAACTGGCTTCTGGCAGCCCTGGGCACAGAACTGCCATGGGTTATTTAACAAAGGAGGGATGACCAGCTGCGGGTAGCAGGAGTCTCGACACAGGTGACTCCGGCTCTGTGGGGGGACCACATCATTCCTCCAGGTAACGGTGTCCACTTTCGCCAGCTGCATCCCTGCCTTTTGTGGGGCAGGGCATCCACTTGAGCACTTCGTGCATGATCGCATCCCAACCTTGCCACAGTGGGTGCTCCCCCAGTGAAGCAGACATGTAAACCCAGGCACATAAGGCCCAAGCCACGTGTCTGACAACATGCAGCAGCCAGGAGCAGGGTTGGGACAACCATCCAGGTATTAATACTGAATTTCAGGGGTTTTTTGTTGTTGTTGTTCACTAGATCGCACTGAATACGTCATACAATCTCAAGTTTGCCACTGACTGGTTAGAATGAAATGAATTCCCATTGTCTCATGATGAAATAAAAACAAGACAGCCTTTTTGAGTAAATGAAAGGGGGCTACTCACCCCAATTTGACTTGGTTTTGAAACCAGTGTGTGGTCTTTGCAGGAAAGTAACTGAAATTCTACCTTGCGTCTTCCTACTTCCTACATACTGCTGTGTGAGAGACTTCTGAGTATGGGGTGAATTTGGCAGTACTGCCTGGGTGCTTCTCAGTGGTTTTCATTTCCTAACCCCATAGATTGTGAATCTCAAGGCCCCCAGTTACCTCTAGAGTCCCATTTCTAATCATGAGAAGGCTGGGACAGTAAGGGCCATCTAGCACTGCACAGACCTTCTCCAACAGACAGTGGACAATACACACGTCCATGGCGTGGCCTCCTGTCTGGTGGCTCAGTTGGCCTGCAGAAACTTCTGGCTCATCTGAGAGGGACAGAGAGGCCTGACCTTGTGCAGATGTGGCCCTTCTAAAAATAGGGTCCTTCAGGCAAAAGTGTCCAGGAAACCATAATAAAAGGCAACATTAACTAATCCCAAAGACTTATTAACCAACCTTCTGAGATAGCAGGAATTCTCAGGTTTTATCCAATCCAGTATCTTCTTATGCTGCTCCTGCAAGGATAAGGGACCAGCTTGGTGTATAAAACAGGGACCAAGTAGTTGGGACTCAGGTACCCAATCCTGCTCCTCCTTGTAGTGCCAACTGGATGTAGCATGCCCACCCTTATTGATTTCTACACTGCAGTGCCTTATCAAAAACCTTGGTTTAAGAAAAGATTCCAGTGCCTAACAGTTTGAAAATCACTCATGTCATCTAAGCATCTTGTTTAAAAGACTGAAGAAACTGAGGCTCAGGGAGGTGAAGGTCACACGGTGAGGGAAGGAGCCAGGTCTTCCCCTCTTTCTTCCATTGTCCTTTCACTTGGCAGGCACTTGGCCTTGGCCTCATGAACTACTCCTGCCATTTCGCCTCCCACTGCTCTTGCTCTTGCTGGTGAGGAAATGACCTAATGGTTTTCAGTTTTGGACCTGGCTCCACTACCAGTGCTCGCCCACTTGTTGACTTAGAGTTCCTGTTCGTGGATGCTGGCCAGTCCAACAGCAGACTTGCCAGGCCCTCTTAACCCACATCCCCTGCCTCTCCATACCATGCAAATCGACAATCGACTTTGGTGGCCCTAATACCTGCCAAAACACTCCCATCCACCCGGGATGTAGTAGACCATAATCCACTTAGTGCCCCTGTACTGTGTGATCTGATTCCATGTTACTGGTGATGCTGATAAGTTTAGGAATAAACACCAAGACACTCTGCAATATCCACACCATAGACCGAGATCCTCAGAGTTCTTGTGATTGCATGAATATTAGAATAGTCACAGATGGCCCCTATATCATCCTCTATTTCCTCTTTTGTCAAATGCAGAGTAGCAGAACTATATGTCTTGTCACAGAGGTTCTCAATTTATGAACAGCAAGGACATTAGACTTATCCCCAAGCAGTGCCATTAAATCGTTCTCATTTGCAGAACCAAAGGATTTGTTCCTTTACGAATTGTATCACTGCGGTGTTTCCATAAATAGCAGTCCTCCCTAATGGTTCAGTCATGCACTCTTCTTTACTAGAAAAAGAAAAAGGAAAAAGCATGCAAATTTTTAACACCACAACTCCTGAAGAAAAAAGAGGGGCATTTAAAATAGAAAAAAAAATGTTAAAAGAAGTCAAAGCCTAGAGCTAAGGACACTTATGGTATGTTGATTTTTTTTCTAAAGTTAAGGCCACAGCACAGAAACTGCCCTGGTTTAGTGCTCTGCACATCAAGCATCCGGTGTGTGGAGAGCTCCAAGCTCCTGGGTTCAGTTTAGATGAGGCTATTTTGAGGAGTCACTGCGTGCTATTAACATCTTCCTCAAGGAATGTGGTCTGCTCCAAGAAATCCCACAACACTAAAGACCACAAGAGTTAGATTCTGAGCCTGCTGAGAATTCTGGTCTTGTTTACAATTCCTGACCCCCAGCAGAAGTCAACAGTAGCCAGTGGGAACTGGGAGCCAGAGGTGACCTGGGGGGTCCTGATCAACGACTGCCTTGTCTCCCACTGTCGGGCTTCCCTGAGCCGGACCCAGGGAGTTTTTCTTTAACTCGTATGAGAGATGCAAGAGAGCAGGATGGTGTTAGACCCCAAGCCTCTGCCACCGTTGGTTTGGCATAAAAAGCTGTGATAAAACTTGATTATCTGACATTTCCTTCTTCATCCTCTTTTCTTTTTCTTCCCCAAACAGAACAAGCTCCGAACGTGACCTACTTTCCCTTGCTTTCTGATTATGCAGAACTCGCAAGGCCTCGTCTTCAGCCTGACTAATATTTTCAGTGACAAGCTTTTCATCTTTTGGAAAAGAAGAGTTCACATTCGCCTGCCAGAGCTCCTAAGTCCTGGTGATGACCGAGGAGGTTGGATGAGTTACGAAGACTTTACTCGGGGACTCATGAGGGACTTTGACCAAGCACAACAAAACACAACAGTAATGAAATCCAGATCTGGCCCCTGGGAGGTAATCTGCATTAAGTCTGAGAGTTCTCATCAACAGGAATCAAGACATTATTGATCTGCTAAGTGATGCTACAATGCCTCAAAGCAGCCCAAGACCTTTAATGACAGATTCTGAGGCCTGGGCCTGGAATCCTGCCACACTTCCAAACCCACTCAGGCACTTCCAAACTCTGCATTTTGCATTAAAAATTAATTGCCTTCTTACAAACTTTTCAGTGACTCAGAATGCAACAGGGTTTTAAAGGATCAGGAGGAAGAATTTAAAAGCCACGCACCCAGCTCTGGCAGAAACCTGGCTCTATTACTCAAAATTAAGTTGGTATCAACATTTCCCCCCTATTTTTACCTTGGAGGCTGTGCATTTTTAACGTTTGATCCTCTGTCCTTTTCTGATATCGAAATTCCAAATTACGAGTGGTAATTGGGAAACATTTGCTTGGTGACTTTAGAAATGTCACTGCTAGTCAGAAACTCTGGCACTAGGATTCTGATCCAAAGCTTCTCTTTTATCCCCAGTGAGGTGAAACAGAGCCTGATAAATGTTTACCAGACAAATTGTTCAAAAGAAACAGACTTGCAGCCTTGGGATTCAACTGTCTTTGCTTCTGTCCAGGTTAGTTCAGCTTCATGGCACATTCAGGCTGTCTGGTCAGCACTGACTTGAACACTCAGTCTCTGGGGCCTGGAAAATCATTGCTTTGGAGTGGGGCTCAGCAGATGCCTCTGCCCTCAGCAAGGTAGAATGTGCATCTCTAGCTGCCGAAGGATCACTTCCCTTGCAAACCTCATTCCAGCCGCACTGCAGTAAATAGTTCAATTCATTCACTCATTCATTCCAAAGTGTTCACTGATACCTCGGGGACAGCACTGTGCTCAGCACAGGTAATATTCCTAAGCTTTAGGGAGTTGTTGAGAGTGAAGCTCCTCGTGCCCAGCATCTGCCTTCCCCTCTCCCTGCATGGCATCTCTTCAGCCCTCTACCCTTGTCTCTGCTTAGTGCTGCGGTGATCTTTGGTGCCATTGTGACATTAGGCAGGAAAGACTGAAGAGTCATCCCCTTTGACTCAGCATCAATTTAGCTTATCACTGCTGAAGTCCTGGTCCTGGTCCTAGTTCTAACCACAGAAGCCTTCGCTCTCTCTCAGGTCAGTTCCCAAAATAGCCATCTGGAACATCACCCTGTCCCTTGAACTGGTGGCTGGAGTGTGTTACAAGCTGCCTGGCCTTCCCTTCACTGAGTTCAATCAGCCTTTGGAGACCACAGAGTGAATGACAAGTGTCGTTGCTGGACCCTTTGATATGAAATGTTGCCCACTGCACATTATGGAGGGACCTAAAGATCCTGGTTCTCTGCAGTTTGCACCATGCCCCCGCCCCACCATCCTCTTGCTATTGGCTGAGTCAAGCCTCCAAGATACTGTAATAGCCATGGAAGGAAAAGCTGACCCCACAGGTAAAAGGAAAGGCTTTTAAGGAAGAAGCTATTGCAGAGCAACAGTCCAGTTGTTCCTGATATATTACTTTGCTCTCAAAAAGGTTACAAAAAATATTTGATGAGGAATCTCCCTACTCAAAAGGGAACAAAGTGAAGATGTCTAAACAACAGTTGGCATGTGGGATCAGGATAAATCCTCTCAAGAAGTATGGATCATAGGGATGGAACCACTGCTCCACCCAGCTATCCCACTCCTGCATATTTTCCCAGAAGAGCTAGAATCAGCGTATTACAGAGATACAGCTACATCAAGGTTTATAGCAGCTCAATTTACAGTAGTGAAATTATGGAAACAATCTAGATGTCCTTCACTGGATGAATGGATCCCAAAACTGTCACACACACACACACACACACACACACACACACACACAATGGAGTTCTACTCAGCTATTAGAAAGAGTGATATCATGACTTTGGAGGTAAATGGATGGAAATGGAAAAAAATCATGATGAGTGAAATAAGCCAAACCCACAGACTTAAGGGTCACATGTTTTCTCTCATATGTGGAAGCTGGAGTAAATTCTAAGATAGGATGAAAGCTGGTCACATTTGTTTGATAGACCCACCAAATCTGAAGTGACACATAAGCTGTGGGGACTACAGCTATGAAGGAGGGAGGGAGAAGAAAGGGAGGGAGAACTGGGAGGGGAAAAAAGGGGGTGCTCAATACTGTACAGTACAGTTGACTCCCATGAGAACTCCAAATGCACCCAGGCAGGTGGATAAATCTGGTAATTTCAAGGTTTAAATTACATGCATATGGACATTTATATCTGTAACATGGGGGAATTACAGAGAAGACACAAGATTGGGGAGTGGAGGAAGAGAAGATCCTGGACAAGGGTTGGGTTTAAGCAACTCTGACAATACATATGCATGTATGAATGTGAACCAAAGAATCCCTTCATTATGTAAGATGAAGCTGAACCAATAAGAAGAAGGAGGAGGAGGAGGAGGAGGTTGAGGAGGAGGAGGAGGAGAAGGAGAAGGAGGAGAAGGAGAATGAGAAGAAGGAGGAGGAGGAGGAGAAGGACAAGGAGGAGAAGGACAAGGAGAAGGAGAAGGAGGAGGAGGGGGAGAAGAAGAAAAAGATGAAGGAGGAGGAGGAGAAGGAGAAGGAAGGAGAAGGAAAAGGAGAAGGAGGAGGAGGAGGAGAAGGAGAAGGAGGAGAAGGAAAAGGAGAAGGAGGAGGAGGAGAAGAAGAAGAAGAAGATGATGAAGGAGGAGGAGGAGGAGGAATCAAGAATAACCTAGGGTCAAGTCAGTAACCATGTCCTCAGGCTCCAAGGACATCCTGCACGGAAAAGTGAGGCCACAAGGAAGGACAATGAGCTAGTAGACAGGCAAGCCGGCTGCTTGACTCAGCCCTGCACTGCCTGGCTGGTAGTGTGACCATGGGCAGCTGTGTCACCTCTCTGGGCCTCAGTTACTTCATCATTAATATGGCCAGCAATAAGGCCATTGAAACTTGAAAGAGTCCTCATCTTCCTTCAAGCTGATACACTGACCTTCTCTAAGACAAGGTCAAAAAAGGCAAGTTTGTTCAAAATGTCATCACAGAAAGGAAGTGAACACAAGGCATTGAGTCATCTAGTTTGAACAATCAACAGAAAAATGAAGGTCTTGGAATAGTGCAAAGGATGAACAACAACAAAATATTTTCTATTGAGTAAATTCTAAGAGCTACTTTATTGAAGGAGATTATCAGAGATCTTTGAGAACTGCTGTCTGCTGCCTGGTCTACCTTTTTTTTTAATTTTTTATTTTAAGAGAGAGAAGGATAGAGAGAAAGAGAGAGAGATAGAGAGAGAGAGAGAGAGAATCAATTTCACTTAGTCTTTCATGTGGCCTTCATTGCTCTAACACCTCATTGTGTACATGGTGCTGGTGTTCGAACTCACATCCTTACCAATGCCAGGCAAGTCCAAGAACCTCTGAGCCACTGCTCCAGCCTCTTGCCTGGTCATCTTCAGTCATCCTTTCTACGGAAGTGTCTGGGAAGTTCTCTGCAGTAGAAAGCTCTTTCAAGGTTTAAACCAGAGCTTCTGAGACTTCTTTGGGCATGAAACTATTTTTCATATTTATTTATTAGCATCTCTCAGATGTGCACATTTGGGTTTCAGATTGCAGGAAATACTACTACTAAAGGATGTTTTTGTTCGTTTTAAAACATAAAGAAGGGCTCAGCAAAAGCCAAGCAAGCAGACTCTTAATTTACCTTTTAAAACCTGAGCAACAGCTCATGTCTAGATGCACATTCAAAGTTCCAGCCCACCTTGGTCTCCTTTTCCTTGTCCACCGACTCTTGGGTGATTGCAGAGGCAAGCAGTGACCTCGGTCTTTGCCAGCCTTTCTCCTGGGGCTGCAGGACACACAGTATGCTGTCAGCAAATGAACCGACACAGAACTAAATCATGGTGATGTCTCCCCAGCTCAGGGATGGCCTCTGCCTGCTCAGGGACAACTAATTGCTTTCAGCTCAGGCTACACAGCTTTCTCACATCCATTATTCCCCAGGGTCATATTTTCTCAAGCTGCATTTTATTTTCAGGGACTAGAACAGGAGGAAGAAGGAGAAAGAGAGTTGAGCTCATGCACACAAGCACAGTGGACAGGAATTTTTTCTTTAATCTTCACTATAAATTAGATTATCACTTTTACAATCCTTCACTTAAAATAGGTCCTTTCCCAGCTGTAGTTTTGGGGCTTAAGGTTGAGGCTGGAAACTAGAGGAAAGTATGGTCACCACCAATGCCCTAGGAGAAAGAGGAGTGTCATCCAGTGAGGAGCAGGTGCAGTGACCCCTCTGGGGCTCTGATAATCTGGTCACCATTAGCAGTAGTGTGGCGGGAAAGCCAGCAGTCCTTGGATGTGGCAGTGTGGCTGGGGTAATGACTGAGGCTAGCGAGGGGTGAGAGGAGACTGAATCGTCAGCAGGGCCAGGGCAAAACAGTCGAGTCTCTGCCCACTGCCCTCAGACAATCCTGAAGCAAAGGTGACAATCTCACCAAGGTGCTTCTGGAATCGAAGCGCTTGCCGAAGGAACATGAGAAAAACAGTGGTGAGGGGCAGAAAAATCGAAAAATCCAGAACATGAGTCTGAGGGTGCATGAGGAGGACATGTTGACATGAGCAGATATGCTTTCTAGGAAGACAAAGTTTCTTAGATTGGAAACAATAGTCCCTTCTGCCTTCAGATTCCCCGAACACCTCTAAAGAAAATGAAGAAGGTGTTGTTTGTTGCTTAAATCTTTAACATCCATAATAAGGACTCTCTCCCTGTGAGGCAAGTTTTCTAGGGGTTCCAGGAGAATTTTTGAACATCTGCTCGAAAGACAAAAAAATGAAAACAAGACAAACAAAAAGCCCACCTTGATCCTCAGGATTATCCTAAAGGTTTGAGAGGAAAAACTAAATGAAGGAGAATGAGGGAAGAAAACCAGAAACTGGCACAGAAAAATAATCTTCTGGAGTCCAAAAATTGTTTTCAAGTCTTAAGGAAGGAAAAAGTAAAGAATCTTTACTATTATTGCTTTTTTTTAAAGAGAGAGGGACAGAGAGAGAGAGAGAGAGAGAGAGAATCAATTTTATTTAGTTTCCATGTGTCTTTCGTTGCTCCAAGACTTTGTTGTGTACGTGGTGCTAGGGTTTGAACTCGCGTACTCGCGCATGACAGGCAAGTGCTGTAACTGCTGAGCCACCACTCCAGCCTCTACTATTATGTTTTAAGAGATCAGAATCATGCTCACTTTAAAATAAAAATGTGGCCCTCAGGTAGACCAGAAGGGATTGAGAGATAGGTGGAAGTATGGAAAGGCACTGGGTCCCAGGAGTCTCATGCTCCTCCTGGCAGGAGCGACTGACCTTCAGATGGGCAGCAGGAATTCCTCTGTTTGGGTTCCAGGGCCAGATTGGTCCACCTGCGTGTAATACCTTCTGGACTTAGCTGCTTTGATGCATTTGGTCAAGCAGAGCCTGGGGTCTGAAATTTGAGTTCTACACCATGACTCTTTATGATCAGAGGGCTGCCTCCTTTCCTTTAGTTCCAAATTCTTTGACAGCTGCCTGTGGTTGGCCATTTCCAACTTGTAGTCAGATGACTGGCTTGGATTTTGCTGGTTAAGCGCCCGCCTGAGGCACAGGGGCCTCCTCACTGGTTTCTGGGTCCCTCCCAAGGGCACTGGTCTGTGTATTGTTAACTCGAAGTCTCCACTGAGGGAAGGAGGGTGTGGGGGTACCTATTCTCCCTTCTTGCTGACGTCACTCCCTTCTCCGTCTCCACTTCTCAAAGTTTCCATGCTCCCAATTTCAAGTTATATTTAAGAACACACGCATGATTAAAATTTATATGATGAATTTGCCAAAGTGGTTCTCTCCTTGGGAGCTCTTCCCTCCAGTGCAGTCAGTAAACATCTTCTGCTGTTTGTGGTTGGCTGTTGTTTTGTTGGGCTTCATGAGTTTCTCTCTTTCTTTTTGGTCTGGGCTAATCAAGAAACCACATAGTCATTAAGGGCACAGCTCTGTGGCTGAAGGAGACAGTGTGCAGTAGTCTGGGGACTGCCAAGGGGGAAAGTTTCCCTTAGGAAGCGCGTCAGCCTGACAGCCTGATCCCAGGGGGCCAGCCGGGGCTGCAGGTCCTGGCACAGAGGTACTCTCCGGGCAGAAACTGGGGACATGATGATGCTGGCAAGCTTCACCCCATTGCCAAGAGCTACTGAGGGCTACACTCAGAGCCCCCCAGCTTCTGAAGAAGGACAATGATGTCTCAGTCCCTGCCCTCACATACCATGAACTCTCATCTGAAGAAAAAAGACAGTACTGCTTTCAGAGACCCTCTAAGCACTTTTTAAAAATCACATTCTTAATTACTCGCTCCACTGAGCTCCACCTTGACTCAACTCAAATTATCCACAGTTTGCTCACTGCTGAGGGGAAGTGTGTGTGGAGGGTTGTGGGGCAAGTGAAGGACTTTAATGCTTAGAAATGGCAGGCTGACTTTAAACAGCCCAAGGAAGCACTCCAGCTGGGGAAGGGACCAGAGAAGGCACACTGGATCCGCTCTCAAATCCAGCACTCCGTTGAAAATCTGCCCCCTCCCTAGTCATGACAGTATTTAATGCTTCCCTACAATGACCTCTGATTGGTGGCCAGTTACTCCACAACCACGATGACACATGGCTGCTGCTGAGGTCCGTGTGCAGCTGTGAACCGGCTCAAGTGTCGACTTAGGAAAGGAAAGGCCTGTTCTGGCACCAGAAGGCCTGGTAATGTTTTCCTCAGTGTGGAAGGTGAGCCAAGCCTAAGGAGTGACTTAGCAGGAAGGCGTGGGACTGCTGGGGTCATGACCGAAGGTTGGAGGCCAACCTGAGGCCTCAGGATGAAGCTTGCTCTCTCCACTGATGGCCACTGGGGTTGGACCACACCTCTAAAAGCGGAACAGGGCTGTGAAACTCTTACAGCAAATATTCATTTTGTGCAGATAAATGTTGACCACTTGACTGGCAGTCATGTAACATGGCGCAGTCGCTGTGGAAAAGTGTGCCGATTCCTCCAGAAGTTAAACGGAATTAGCACTCGACCCAGCAAGTCCACTCCTCAGGTTCATACCCCAAACGTGGAAAACAAGCGCGTAAATTAGAGTTTGTCTATGAAAGTTCATAGGGCACTGTTCACAGCAGCCCAAAGGTGCAAACCACCCAAATGTCCATCAACCGATCCACGGATAAAGAAAACGTGGTATATCCATTCGGTAGAATACGGTTTGACCTTAACAATGTTGTACGGATACCTGCCGTAACACAGATGCTACCGTCTCTGTTCCATGCTGATACCCCGTATGGAAAAGTCTGGCTTTCTCTCATCCTGCAGTCATCACACTAACGTCCAAATGAAAACGTTGCTGCTGCTGCTTTTTTTTTTCCAGGGCTGAGGACCGAACTCGGGGCCTTGCATGTGCTAGGCAAGCGCTCTGCCACTGAGCTAAACCCCCACCCCCCATTGCTGTTTTGCTATTTTTTCAGCATTGGTGGATTTTTACTGTGGTTGCTTTCCCATATTATCTCCTAAATCCAGAGCCCACGGCACCATATTAGAAATTTTCCACTTTGGTATTTTGAATTCTTTGCAATTTGACCTCCCTTTTCCAGCCTAGGGCTTCCAACCAACGCCACCCCACTACTGCTCACCCTACTCTCATGGGGTGAATATATTTCTACCTCAGAGTTTCTGCTCCACTGCTGATGTCTGGAATGTTCTTTCTCCCTCTATCGGTCAACGAGGTGTGCTCAGGTGAGTGTGTAGAAACCTCTGCCTTGGGATGCTCGCATTCGATGGCTGTGCGGTCCATGGCCGCTCTTCCACCCCCTGCAGTTCCGCTCTCCTCCAGATGTCTGTGTGCCAACTTCTCCCTCATCCTTACTGTTTGTAGCACTTAATGTTGGCACTGTGTTGCCAACTCATTCTCTGATTATTCCTCAGGCTTGTTTCATCAGAGTCCTGAAGTTATCCCACATCAGGGGCTGGGTTTGGTTCACTGTTGTTCGGGAACCCAGCATGCAGCCTGCCCACACCTGGTAAATACAGGTTGTGGAGCAAGGGTTCCTGAATTCACCATCACAGTCACCCGATGGCCACTTTATCCACTAAGGGTAACCCTCCCCTTCTTCCTCCTCAGTGGCTTCTTTAAAGGGGTGCCAGCAAACACTGTCCTCCTCCCTCCACCTGCCCTACAGGGAGCAGGACATCCTCAAGCCCTGTCAGCAACACGTTCTTCAACCATGGAGTCCTGCGGTTGGAAAGTGCTGTAAACCACACCCCTTTTGGAAATTCGTAAAGATTCACTCCTTTTTCTCCGTTGTTTTTTTTTTTTTAAATAGATAGTGAGAGAGAGAGAGAGAGAGAGAATCAATTCCATTAAGCTTTTTATGTAGCTTGTGTTGCTCTGAAACTTCGTTGTGCACATGGTGCTGGGGTTTGAACCTGCATCTTTGCGCATGCCAGGCAAGCGCTGTAACCACTGAGCCACTGCTCCAGCCCCTCACTCCATTTTTTAAATTATTTTCCACTTGTAGGCACTGGGATGAACAACAGAGATCCAGTTCCTGCCCTCCCCAAACTTAGCCTATTTATAATTCTGAGAAGTCTCTTAGTAAAGGGATTTTAGGTTTGTTTAACTGATTTCCCAAAGTCATGCCCACTCAGCTCCTTTTGGAGAATCACCTAACAACGTTCCAGGCCACACATCAAACTTTAGACACCAACGAGAGTGTCAGCAAATTGGGATAAAGCAAAGTTTGGAAGAAGGAATAAAGAACTGATCTTTTCATTTCACACTAGAAAGCTCTGATCCCTCCAAAGCCTCCTGAAAGATCCCGGTGTGTGCTCACCAAGAGCTGACGAAATGCATCCTTTTTAAAGCACACCGCGGTTATGAGTAGTGTGGCCACAGCACACTGTGACTCTGCTCAGCTAGTGCACACTGTTCCCTCCCAGGCACCCAGAAATAACAACAATGGAAATGAAAGAGCAAGAAGGTGGGGCTGGGTGCGTGCAGCTGGGAGGTGGGTGCTGCAGTAAGAAATGCTGGTGAAGGGTTCTGAGAGTCTTGCTCATGGAGTTAAAATCGGGGCAAAGCTAATGGCACATCAGCGTAGGTACCTGTTGGAAACTGAGGTGGAGGAGGGAGTGGGAATCAGTCAAGTGGGACCAGGATCATACTGTCATGAGGGAACTCGGGGAGGCGGGTGAGGGGCGGCAGCACTCTTCCTTTGACACCTTCTCAGTCTTCCATTTTGCTTTTAAGACAGAGGTCATATGCTTTCCATACTTTGGGAGGCAAGGCCTGGATCCTGAAACAGATACATTGACCCCCCACTTGCTTCCCTATCTTTTCATCTTTGGGAGGGAAGATGGAAGAAATAGATTAAGATGACAAAGGGAAGGAGGGATGGAGGAAGAAAGGAAAGAAGAGAAGGAGAGAGAAGATGGAAGGGAGGATGTTTTTCCGAGGATCGCATTTGGAAGATTTTGAAATTAGAGGATTTCTAAGGTCCCTTCCTACTTGAAGACAACACATGATTATGAGACTGTATCAGGCAAGCCTGTCCAGGGCCCAAGCATGAGAGGAAAATCCTCTTTGGGGTCCATCACCATGCCCTACAGAGTGGACACTCTCAGGCCTCCCTGCCCAGGAGTCTGCATCACCCCCAGTGCTGCCCACTTCAGGCAGAGCATGGGCCTGCTCTTCTGCAGTCTATTTCTGGATTTATGGCATGTGCTGTTACTGTGCGGTGTCCCTTCGTCCCTGGGTGACTTTGGTCACACATGCTCTTTGTGATGGTGGCTGGCACATCTCAAGGTAGAGGTCTTCCAAAGTGCTTTGAATCATTCATGGACTACACAAAGTTTGTTGAGCCCCTGCTAAATGTCAGGTTCAGAGAAGTGCAAAACACAAAGTGAAGGTCCAGGCCCTGGAAACATTTAGACTCTAGTGAAGTGGAGAGGAGGAGGACAGCCCTTGGAAAGCCAGCGTCCCACATGAAGCTACCAGTGCTTGTTGGACAAGAAGGACAAAACAGGCCCTGGCCCGACGGATTACTGTGGGCAGAAGGGACCCAACATATGGAATGCATTAGGGAGACAGACAGGAGCTGGAATTAACAGTGCAATAAAAACAGCACCAATTCACCCTCAGAAGCCAGAGCACTTTATTGGCACGAGCTAGGCTGACAGGTCCAGTTGACTCCTCCTCCTGACCTGGGACCTGCAGAAAAGCAAAAGCCCAACATAGCTGGTGGCTTTGGCGATGGAAAGAGGACAGAGTGGACAGTGATCTTCTAAGTGGCAAATCACAGCCCGGACAGGGAGACTGACTCCAGGGTTCTGGCTTGACTTGAGCTGATAACAGAACCACCCTGACCATTCTGTCTCATGGGGAGCCTCTTTCTCAAGAATGTGCTGAGCAGCTGGGGCATGTCACCTGGTCCACTCTGATTTGACACAAAATGAAGTTCTAATACGTATGCAGTGGTATTTTAATTTTTTTCCTTTGTATTTGCTTCATTAACTGGGTTTCTCATGGCGCTGAGGGCCCTTGCAAGTCCTGCCCCCAGGACATGTGCATTCCTGCTTGGTCACCCTGCATAGCCAACATGGGCCGAAGTAAAGCTCGCCATGGGAGAAGCAGTGCAGGCACCCAGCAGTGCTTGGCAGTGCCATGAGTACCAGGTCAGCAGTGTCCCCAACACCATCTCTGCAAGTGACCCTGGCTGTCATCCTGCAGGCCACCTCTGCATGGCACCTACCTTCTTATGTTCAGTCTCCCTGTTGGCCTCATGGGGTGCCCAGTATCCTTCCACTATATTGTTTTTCTGCTTTAAATCTCCAGATGAGGTCTGTTACTCCAGTTGATACCAGAGTGTCCCCAGGACTGATCCTGCCACAAGCCTTGCAGAGGCCACAGGACTCCACATGTGCCCAAGGGAACAGCTGGTCAGTATTGGTGCAAGGTCTTCTCAAGCTCCCCTTTCTCTTTCTTTAATTATTCATCAAATATTAATGACTAATAATGTTTGTTGGTCGGAGTTGGGGATGTGGTGATAAACAACCTGGAAATAGTGCTTATCTTAGGAAAGAAGACAGCCTCTGGCTCTTCTCAGAAAGTACAACTGATCTATAGAAAAATCTTAAGTTCTCTCCACCTCATCTGAAAATGAGGCCTCATTCTCCAGGGTCTCTTCGGGGAGAGGTGAGCATATGGCCTCAATTCACACACAGGTCCGGCAGGTACTGGTGTGGGCCAGTGGGCTTGGCCTGGACCCACCCTCTTTCAGGGGCTCATCATGCTGTCCCCATCACAACCAGCCTTGTGTGTCACGTTCCTCTGCAGCTCGGGGCATTTCTGAAGGTCTATAGAGAAGCTCTCATGTGTAACCAGCCAAAAGCTTTTCAAGCCTTCTTAAGAAATCTAAAGATGGCGGTCTTTTGGAGCTAAGACCTAGATGCAAAAATACTGTCCCTAATTCTCAGAATAAGAGGCACCGTGAGCACTGTATGTGGCCACTTCTAACTCTAGAGGGCCATAAATGCACAGCTTCTATTCCAGGCTACTCAGCCTATGCTCCTCTCTCCCCACCTCATGGCAGAACTAGGCCAGTCCATCTTCATCAGCCACTAATGGCTGCCATTTTGAAGCTGTGATTCCATTGCACAGAGAGAAGGACAAATTGTTTCTGGAAAAAGTCCATGTTTTCCCTTCCCAAAGTACCTATTGCTTACATTAAGTTCAGTCCTTTTAAGAATATTTACTTTGAAAGAGTAAGACCTACTAACTTCTATTGATCATGTTTCCCTGGAAAAAATGCAAGACACCACCTAATTATTTTTAAAAAGGTAATGTGATATCAACAGCTAAGATCTACTGATGCACAGACGGTGAGCCTCCCGGAGCAAAGTGTGCTTATAGGAGGAGAGAGAGAGCAGAATAGAACTTAGCAACTGATGTTTTATCGGAGGCAACGCTTGTATAAAACAGGGTATCCTACGAATGTTACCTTCAACTCTACCAGCTCCACCTCCCTCCAAACGCTGGTCATAGTGGCCATCAGAGACTTTTAAGACCACAGAAACTTCTTCTGTTTTGACCCCCACTCATTCTTGAAACATAATTTGCTTCTTCCTATCTACAACAAACACAAAAAGCCTTCCAGAAATGGTGGTGGAAGTAAAGGCAGCTCAGAAACCAACACACACGAGGAGCTGCTCATCGTTGATAGTGAACCAGACCACGGTTCTGAACAGCTCTGGTTTGTCCTGAGGGTGTGCCCTGGGAAACCTACAGAAGGCGGCCCCCAGTCGGTCATCGGCCACTGCTACCCTGTCATTGACTCTGCTGCCTATAATTTTCAAGCAGGACGTCCCACATCACAAACATCCACATCCTTCTCTGTGCTTTTTATAACATAAATGCTGAGTTTTTGCTGAACAAGCCCTCACTTGTCCAAGCATTGGTTAGTCTGTGTATAACATATGTAGATTGGTATTTTGATTGACTTTTGAAACACACCAAATGTTGTTCAAGGAGTAGTTCGGTGTCCTTTTGCACAAACACTTAAATCATCCGTTGCAAGCCCTGGAAGGGACTTTTGTGGTCACGTAATGTAACCTACTCAACTATCCACTGAAGAAATGAGGTCAGGAAAGGTGAGTATTCTACTTAAGTATGCACAGATCATTCCAGAAAGAGCCATTATCAGAATCCAGGTTCTCTGACTTCAGAACCAGAGCTTTTTTTTTTTTACTCAGAGAGTACAAAGAACAAGATTGAATCTTTTAAAAGCATGCTCTACTGGCCATGGTAAGAGAAAATGAGAAAAAGTTCCTTAAAATACAGAAAGCCAGGAGGCTGATGATAGCCAATTAAGTTAATATGTTCTCCCTATTAAATCTTCCCACAGAAATGGGATCATGGAATTCAAGTCTCTCTGCTCATCTTCTAGTAGAATCTGTAATGAGCTGTGCAGAGACCAAAGTTTAAGAAAGAGTGGAAAAAAGCAACCAAGAACCTTGAAAATCCAGCCTTGGACCTCCCATGCCCAGGAAACAAAGGAATTCCTACCAGCCTCCTTATCCAGTGGTCCTTGGCTACAGAGGGACATTCCATGCCCACACCACCCCATCCCATTACCATTCCCATTATGAGGAAGGGGTTGGGGATTGAGGTCCATAACAGTTGTCCCCTCCTGAGGCATGCATCAGGATCAATGAGTTACTGGCTGCCAAGAGCTGCAGGCTGAGGCTGAAAGGCACTACATTAAGCCCAACATCATTATTATTAAACCTACAATTTAAAACCGATTATACTTTGCAGAAAACTGTAGCCTCCATTTAAACCACTCCTAGAGGAAAATAAAAAGCCTATGATACAGAGTTCAAGGCAAGAGACAGAAGTGCTATACCACACGAAGCTGGGATTTGGGCACACATGGATAATAGTAACCCTGGGGTTCCCACTCTGATGGAAGCAGGACAATGAGACACGGATGCTAGAGAATCAAACAAAATGCAAACACTCTGTTTTTACCCGAAAGCATCTAGAGAGATTTCAAAATTTACTTATTTCTCTCAGAGGGGTGAAAAACCTAATATCTCCATGTAAATCAAGATGGTTTCCAGGCCCTCCCAGTGGCACTTTCTGGAGAATCAAAACAAACAAACAAAATTGAATCACTTGTTAGCATCTTGAAATCGGGATTTTTTTCATGCAAAAAGTCTGAATGTGCTCTTGACAAAGCAATTAACCAGCAACACTGGGGCAATGGCTGGAGCCAAGGCTTGGCTGTCAACTTGAGACAAATGGATGGGCATACGGCTCTGTTCACCCAGTCCCCACTGCTCCCTATTGTCTCTTGACACAGACAGCATACATGCCTGCCATTTATTCTCCTGCTTGCCTGCACATTTGCTTGTGGAAGCTTATGAAGAAAGTGGAATCTTTCTTATAATAGCAATTCTATAAGTGTTTTCTTATATTTATCCTGCCTGCATTTATTTATGTTATCTACCTAACGCATCTTGCCAATTTCATTCCTCATCCAAATCTTCTTTACGAGACAAGTTTTGTGCAGCTGCTAAAAGATTATCTGTCATAAGAGAAGTCCATTCCCATTCAAATAACCATCACTGAGTGCCTACTGGGGTCAAGAGGCTGGGCTGATGTTGTGGAGGGGCTCAGGCATAACTGAGGCTGATTGCTTTCACTGTGGGCATTTCAGCTCAGAGGACTGGGTAGGACGCTGGAGAAGATGATGTCATAAGAAAGGCATAAACCACTATGGGATGCAGAGGAGGCAGAAACCACATCTGGCTGGGACATCAGGAATAGCTACACAGAAGAAATAGTATTTGGAGCTAGCTTTGAAAAAGCAGAGGTATTTTGACATGTAAAGAAGGAAAGAAAAAGAAATCTGCTCAGGAGAGAATGGGGGGAACATGTGCAGAGGCAGAGAAGCAGTGGGGTGTGTAGGAACAGCGAACAACCTCGCCCTGAAGACTGATACGCTTGAGGGGGGAGAGGCCAGGCAGGGGAACTTTGGGTTCTGTTCTCTCCTCCTCCCCCAGCCCAGCCTAGGGAGGCAGAGGCGGCATCTTAACGACTGGTGACTGCCATGTGCCACTCTCACAAAGGACTCAAACACGAGAGCACCCAGGATGGGTAGCCCAGGCCAGACTTCAGGGCTTTTTACATCAGCACCTGGGTGGAAGGGTGAAGCCAAACCCATGCATTTGCTCTTTTCCAGCTTGTGGGTTTCCTTCATGAGAACAGGGACCATGCCTTGTACTGAGGCATATCCCTAGATGCCAGATCCTATCATTGCAGCAGTAAATACCAGGATCCCCATCCATTCCATCCTCAAAGCCCACTACCTCCAACTTCAAAATACATCCTGAGTCCAATCTCCTCTTCATATAGTCATTGCCAATGGCATAGTCCAATGTCCTATCATCTCCCAGCAGGACCTCTGCAAAAGTGTCCCCAGCTGCCCTAACCCCCAGAGCTTGTACTTCACTGATAAAAAAGTCCATTTTATCACTTCATCCTCCTACTGGAGGCCACCAGAGGGCATCCCTTCATGCTTAGCAGAAAATCTGATGTCTTCACAGTGGCTTTCAAGGCACCATGCAGCTTGCCCCTGACTTCCTTCCTCTTACCCTACCCCAGTCACTTCATTCCAGCCTCAGCATTCGGGCACTTACCTGCTGTCCACTAAGAGCCCAGCAGTCCCTCCTGCTGCTAGGAAAACACTAGGAGCAAACGTCCCCTTGCTCTTGCTTGAATGCAATCAGGACTCAGGCTGGACTCAGGCCCTTTGTGCTTGAAAGCACAGACCTTCCCCTCAGGCCACGCACTTGGGCCTTCCCAGATCCCCTATCTTGAATGGCACCCCTCATTATTCACTCATCCCCCTTTTGTTGCCTCCTAGTACCTAACCTTCCTGATATTATGCATTATATTTACTATTTGTCTCCTGCATTAGAACACAAGCTTCATGGGGACAGGGCTTTCATGTTTCATCTACTGCAGTGTCCCTGCATCTCGACGAGTCACGGCATACCACAAGTGCTCACTCTTCACTGAGTGGCTGATATAAGGGTTAATCTGTAGGGCCCTGGCAAAAGAAGCTAGCAGAGATCAGAAAGAAGGATGTGCAGGAGAGCTGTGGGCGGTCTGGGGGAAGCAGGGGCATGAGCTGGCCACTTGAGGTGGAGATCAAAGCAGACAAGATCAAGGATTTTACAAGGGAAAGAAAAATCTAGGTCCTGGAAGTGTAGAAGGAGGATTTGGCATGGTGGGGCTGGAGAGGGTAAACTGGCCCCTGTGACCCAGAGGTTATTTTGTGGGGACTCTTAGAAGATGATGACATAGGATAGGCAGGGCAGGATCAGCTGTCATGCTTTCCCAGAGCTAGTCGCTTTAAACAACGCTTGCCATCTCCAGACATCCTGATTCACCAGCCTGGATAGCCAGGGAATCTGTAGCTCTTCCAGGGTTGTGAGGCACTGCATAGGGGCTGTGCAAGCCCAAAGACAGACAATGCCACAGCAGGATGCCACTTTTCCAAGGAACTCTACTTCTTGCTGAGAACCTCACTGAGAAGGGGGAGTCAGGGATAGTTCAGCTGGGGGAAGGAAGGGGGGGAGCTTGCAGGACAACCCAGGGACTCTTGGGGGAGGGCACATGGTGATGCGGTGAAACCGTAAGAGGAAGATGCTAAGATCACACTGTCACCCTCATCACTCTGGAATCAGCTGGGGATGATGGAATGATGGAGTCAGATTCTACCCCAGACTTAAAGCCAAGCTAATTACCTAACCCCTCAGTTTCATTTCCTTTTTCACTCATAGAGATCTGTGAGCCTCCTATGTGCCGCTTGTCTAGGCCCAGAGATGCATAGACAACACATCATTCTGCCACTCAAGCCATACTGGGTTCCACAGGAGACAGATAAGCAAGAAAACAACATTAAAATAAGAAGCCCTAGGGGCTGGAGCAGTGGTTCAGCAGTATCATGCCTGCCTTGCATGTGCAAGGACCCAGATTCAAACCCCAGTACCACATACACAACTGTCAGAGCAACAAAACCAGATGAAAAGCTAAAGTTGATTTGCACTCTCTCTCTCAAAAGAAAAAAAAAAAAGAAGCCCTACTTCACAGTGTTGCAGGGATTGACCAAGTGAAAGCAAACGAAAGGACCCACATACAATGGTGAGTCCACCAAGTCACTTCTGTCCCTCTTGCTTGCTGCATGCTTAGGGCTGCTTCTAATTTTAATAAGAGCTGACAAGGGTCTGCTGCACCCCAGGATCGGGTTTATTCCAAGTGCTATTCCAGTCCCGGGAACAACTTCCCTAGAGGACCAATGTACAGAGAGAGAATAGGGCAGTCCACCCACACTACACACTCCTTGGAACAGCAAACCCAGCCCCACCAGAACTGTAACGCATAGATAACAAAATCTGTCACTGCAATGCTCAAATAACCTCACACCTGGAGCTGCAATGCATAGATAACCTAAAACCCTTTCTGTCTTTAGTTTCAACCCCCGCCCCAAGCAAGCATGTGTGCTGACAAGCCACAAATGGGAGAGATTTAAATTTCATCTCCATCTAATTTTCCCACCCACCCCTGCCAGGAGTACCTACATGCAGGGAACAGCCTCCCAGAAAAGATGGCCAGAAGGCAGGCAGCGGGCGAGGAGCATCACCAAGTCCACTGCTGGGGAAGTCCAATAGACCCATCCTGCCTCCCCTGAAGAGGAGCCCTGGGTTCCATCAGAGCAGCATGGGCTTTGGATGCAATTATGTACAATGTTTGGAAAAGGCGGCACCATTTCTAAACAGCTTGATGACCACTGTTCTGGTCCACTACTGCTTTCCAGACGCAGGATGGGTTTAAGTAGGTGCAGCGCAAGTCCAAAGTCAGAATGTGTGGGAAAGTCAGTTCCAGCATCCAAGTCTCCTGTCCAACACACTCATAGCAATCTGGCAACTGAACCAAATAATATCATCCAAAAGAAATAGGTATGCTATGGCAGGTCAAAGACATTACTGTCTGATCAAACACCTTGCTGTCCAGCCTGGGAAACAGGACTAATGATCTCAGGTGACTTACCTGAGCACAGCCAATAATTGTACTAGGAATGTTACCTAGATAGTTCCAGAAGGAATCTCTGCCATCAAGGGTTGGTCACCCATTGCATCATTTTTTAAATTTTTTTATTTTTATTTTTATTTTTATAAAGAGAGAAGGGCAGTGAGAGAGACAGAGAAAGAGAAATAACTTTATTTAGTTTTTCACATGACCTTTGTTGCTCAAACACTTAGTTGTGTACGTGGTGCTGGGGTTCGAACCCGGGTCCTTGTGCTTGCCAGGCAAGCGCCGAAACCACTGAGCCACCGCTCCAGCCCCGCATCATTTTTAATTGGTGAGTTCAGTCCCAGAGAGCTTGAGCTTAATCTAAGGAATGGGGACCTTCTTGGGAATATATATAAGTAAATTCAGAGTTGTAACAAAGACAAGTAAATGACTATCTAGGGAATGCCCACCTGCTCATAGTCAGCCAGGAGGCTTCTGTGATCATTCATTCATGGCCTGTGGACCAGCAGGAGGGTTCTGCCCTGATAGAGGATGATGCCAGCAGGTCCCCAGGGCTGCGGATGGGGCTGGGGTTTGGGGAATCTAGCTCTTTGAGGTGAGGCTGCACAGAACCCCCCTCTTGTTAACTGTCTCTCTTCCTTCCACAGGGAAGGCAACCCTAGTATTTGGAAAACAGAATGAGTACAGGAGTTGATGGTTCTGCCAGCAGGGGGAGCTAAGCCAACGCTGCTATGCCCTGGAAGCCTGCCAGCATTGGCAGAAGTCACCAAGTATGGAGCTCTCATTGTGATCCCCTTTGCATAAGCATATTGAGGACAACAGGTGGACACCTGGGTCACTCACTGTCAGTTGCGGGGGGGGGGTGTTGTTGAGCAGATGAAGTTTAGGATACCTCCCCCCAGGTGTGGCACCTTGGCATTTGAGCCAACGAGAGCAGGAAGGCGACTCTCCCCTTGCTTTTCTCCCCTGAAGCAGGTCCTAAGACCCTCATTCGAGTGGTGCTCTCCCCAAAACCAGAGGAAAGAACATCTTTATCTCTGATACAGGGACATAGAGAAGAATCTGAACAAACAGGCCTTGCTAGCCTCCTCTACTCAGTTTATGTCACTATGTCATAGTCCCTTGGTCCAATTCTGCCCTTGCAACTATCACTCTTCATCAAAGCTAAGCATAAGAATGCACAAGTTTACCTGTTTGGGGAGACATATAAAACTTTTATTGAGTAAATTTGTGGGCTATTCTCTTGTTAATCTGTCTTTTGCTATAGGAGACTCAGTCATGAACCTAGAGATGGACAAGAAAGGAATCTTTCCTCCCTTATGAGTCAAATTTACTCCAATCAAAGCTCCCCCCCTCACACCCTGGAAAGAGTACAGAGCATGGTAGAAGGGATCTTGACTAAGAAGCCCCTAAAATTCAGGGTGAGGACAACACCCTTCCTCTTGAGGGTGATTTACAATGACCAAGGTATTCTAGGTACTTACATTCTCTTGTTGTCTTCAGATAATAGCTTTCCCTTTCACTCCTCCCCCAAAATCCTAATTTGATGAAAAATCATATGCCCACCCTAGTTACAATGTCTTTTGTAATATATTTCCCCCTAAGGGGCAATAATTTAAAATATTCTGTTTTGAGCATACTTTCTGGTGCGCACCAGGGATGACAAACAGCTGGCACACCAGTCCCTTTCCAATGCTGAACCCACAACAGATACTGTCTGTGGATCATGGCTCCCTTTCCCACTGATCCTAGGTGAAGCCGTAGAATCTTCTCAAAACACTTATCCAAGTAGCTAAGAAAATATGCTGACACATGAGTTGATACTGATTTGCTCTCTCTGGTCCACATCTCCTCTGTTCAGGAAACCACTCAGGAAGTCTTCAACTTTCTGAGGACATGAGGAGAAAGCCATAAAAATGCTGTCCTGGTTGCACCTAGGCATTTGTGTTGGCCAAAGCCAAGACTATTCTCTCATTTCTTTGGGGATTGACAGTGACTCCTGCCCAGGATGCCCGGAATCCAACCAACAGTCCCTGACTTCCAATCAGACCAAACCAGCTAGAGCTCCACAGTTCTATTTAGAGCCCTGCATTTGGTTGTTTATGTTGCTCTGAGGAACAATCTATGCAGCGGCTTGCTGTAATTCTAGGCCCTCCACTTGGCTCTAGGGATCATGTTTCACTACCTCTCCCCCTCGCAGATTCTGGCAATGGTAGAAGGCACAACTGAGACAAATTCTGTTTTAATTTAACATGCTGCTTCCTAGAACTTTAGTTCTTGATATTAGAGGATAATATTTAGTTACAAGGATTAGAAAACACCTTTTTACAAAAGGATGAAATGAACACAAAACATGTTTGTTCAGCCAGGACATGGTAACCGTGTTTAACCTGAAATGGAAGACATTTGACCTTGCAAAAAACTCCTCACCTTCAAGGGGGTGTGGGGAGAGGGACTAAAAGAGGAAGGCCAAAAGATTGGCAGCATGTGTTATGGTTTAGATCTGGAATGTGCCCCCAAAGCTCATGTGTTGAAAGCATGGTACCCAAAGCAGCAAGTTTCAGAGGTGGGCTTTTAGTCAATGATAGATCAAGAGGGCTCTGACCTCACTGATGAATTAATCCATTGGTAGCTGAATGGGCACTGGGAGGTGGGGCCTGGTTGGAAGAAGTAGGCCGTCGGGTGCATGCCCTGGAAGGGTTTATCTTCTCTCTGGCCCCTTCTCTCTCCGCTTCCTGACTGCCAAGAAATGAGCAGCTTTCCTACACCATGCCCTGCTGCCATGATGTTCTGCCTCAACTCAAGCCCAGAGAAATGGAGCCCGCTGGTCACAGACCAAATCCTCTGAAGCTGTGAGCCAAATAAATCTCTCCTCCTCCAATTTGTTCTTGTCAGGTATTTTGGTCACA
>PVKS010006776.1:0-76472 GCA_004027875.1 Aplodontia rufa | reverse complement strand
CACTGACAAACACTGCCCCAACCAAGTGATCCATGTTAATATCAATAATGATGTCTCATTGACAGTATGTTCCCTTGATATGACAAGACATGAATGACACTTTATCTGTCTGCAGTGGCACATACCTGTAATCTCAGGGACTTGGGAGGCTGAGGCAGGAGGATTGCAAGTTCGAAACCAGCCTCAGCAACTTAGCAAGACCCTGTCTCAAAATAACCATTAAAGGACTGGGATGTAGCTCAGTGGTAGAGTGCCCCTTCATCCAGTCCCCAACACTGGAAAAGGGGGGCACTTTATGGTCTTTCTCCCCCCCAAAATTACCTCAGTCTAATCAAGGGGGTACATTCTATAAAATATATGCTTAGTGCATCTCAAAATTTTCAATCATCAAAAACAAGGAAGACCTAATTAGCTGTCACAGTCAAGAGCAGTTCAAGGAGAAGTGACAGCTAAGTGTGATGTGGGATCCTGAATGGGATCTGAGGATAGAAAAGGCACATCATTGAAGAGCTGAGGAAATCTGATTAAAGTAGAAATTTAGTTGATAAAGATAATGTATCAATATTGCTTCATTGATTGTAACAAATGTATTGTAGCAATTTGTGTTAAGCGGTAAACTGGGGGTGGGCATAGAAGACTGTACTCCATTCATAGTACACATGTAAATCCAAAACTCTTCTGAAATAAAAAGTTTATTTTAAAAAGAAGCAAAGAAAAATTTTAAAATAGTTGAAGAATACAGAAAATAATATTACCAGATACACATGTAGCCACCAACTAGGTTTAACAGTAACATTTTGCCCTATTTACTTCAGTCTCTCTTGTCTTCTTCTTCTTTTTTTCTCTTAAGAAAGTGAGAGAGACAGTGAGAGTGAGAGAGAGAGAGAGAGAGAACAGTAATCTTTATTTAGTTTTTCATATGATTTTCATTCCTGGGACACTTTGTTGTGTATGTGGTGCTGGGGTTTGAACTCACCTGCGCATGACAGGCAAGTGCTGTAACCGCTGAGCCACCACTCCAGCCCTCTTCTTGTCTTAAAGAAAGAAAATGTTGCCACTGCTCAGTATTCTTTTCCCCTCCCTTCCTCCCTGATGATAATATTTAGAGCTGTTGTTTATCACTGGGAGGCATATTACATATTTTTGCTACTATGTACGTATCTACTAACAATATATGTTATTGTTTGTGTTAATAGTTATGCAAATGGGAGCATATGATTAGTTAACCTTTGCAAATTGTTCTTTCATACAGTATTGGTCGTTAAATCTATCTATGCTCATTCACTTAGATCTGGTTCATTCATTTTAACCTCTGCATAGTATTCTACTGTATAAATCAAGCACCACTATTTACCCTTCCACCAAGAGAAAATTAGATTGCTTCTCATTGTTACTGTTAAAAACAATGCACCAATTAACATTATTATAGATGTCTCCTGGTGCATAAATTAGGAACTTTGAGGGTATACTCTTTATGAATGATACTGCTGAATTGTTGGGTAGGTAAGTTTTTAACCTTACGGGTATTGCCAAATTATTCCCCAAAGTGGATGTAATAAATTATCTTTCCAGTAGCAGAGAATTTAGTTCTCCCCGTTCATCATTGTGAAAAGTTGATACTGTCCAAATCTTAATTTTACCAACCATTTGGCTGAATATATTTTCTTGCTTATTGGACGTTCTGGTTTTTCTCCTGTGAATTGCCTATTTATGGCTACTGCTATTTTTGTAGGAAGAGTTGCTTACAATTTTCTCATTGAATACATATTTAACTTGTTACAAAGGTAACACAAGGTTCTTAGGTATCTCAACCCACAGATGTACTAGATCAGGATGTACTTTTGTCTCACAAGAGCCAACTATGTGCATCTCTTTAGAGCCCCTCTATTCAGGGACCTTCCCTTGGTTCCTTAAGTTTGCCATAGTAGGAAAATTTATACAAGTGAAACTGGCAAACTCAACAAATGAGGGCATCCCTCCTTTTGTCTTTGTCATGATTCACCAGCAAATCACTGTTTACCTCCATTGCAGCCCCTACCTGTTCCAATCATTTCCCTCAATATGACTGATTTGAAAGGAATCCTTGAACTCATAACTTGGCTGCTCAGTCTATTGGAATTGGGCCTTTGAACCCCTTTCAGGAGCTATTTAATTGGGTTTTCAATAATGTAAGATAAGTCTAATGTCGCTTTGAACTCATCTACAAGCAGATGACTACTTAAAGCAAAGTCAAGCTCATCAGCGGCTCATCAGAAAATAATGGAATTAGAATCCAAGTGTTTAGTGATCCCAGAATTGGAAAGGACCTCAAATAACACCTCTAGATCTTCTCAGTCAATCCAGTGCTCCTTTGGACTGGTTCTTCTAGCTGGTTTGGGTTGAATCTCTGCATGAACTTCTCTCTCCCACTGTTCCAAGTAGAGACCACAAAATAAAGCCAATTATTTATGTCAGTGGGAGAAAATGAACCCTGAAATATGTTTTCTTCTCATTGTCTACTTCTACCCATCACCAGGATCTGGTCTCATAGTTATTTTTCCAGTTCCTGAAACCAGAAGTCATGTAAGTCTTTTCTCAACGTCTAGGTCTTAATCACTCTTGACGTGATGTAGAAACTAGCCTTTTTCCATGGTCCATGTGTCACCATTCCATTCTTTGTTGTCTGATGGTCCTCCAAGGACAAGTGGAAACAATTTGATTCTGCAGATGTGGACTCCACACTGCAGAGTCTCCACACTGCAAAACTTTGATCAAGATCTCATCATTTCGTAGCCGGTTCATAAGGTCAGAAACAGTTTGCTGCAAATAAGGGGCCTGATGCATTGACATTGCTATAAAAATTCACTAAAGACATGTACAAACATATTTTATAGAATAAGGTTCTTTTTCTACAAATAAGAAATAGTGTTTCTTATTTTTTAAAGAGTGAGAGAATTTTACTTATTTTTTATCTGACTTTAGTTTTTCCAACAATTAGTTGTATATGTGGTGCTGGGGTTTGAACCTGGGACCTCATGAATGCCAGGCAAGTGTTCTATTGCTGAGCTCAAGAATAATTATTATTCTTATTCCTGAAATATTATTATTTCAGGAATATCATTAGTGCTCAGTTGGGGGTTTCCTTTTGTGGATTATCTGTGTTTACCTCCCTCTTTCTTGGTGATATTTCTTGTCTTGAGGTAACCAAATTCTTAGTGAATAATAGATGGGAATTCAGAACTTCTATCTGTTGTTAGCAACCCTAATGTGTGAAAAATCTGTTCTACTAAAGAAAGTTAGGAAGCCATTATTCCCTGAGCCTGGTTACTCTTGCCAGTACATTGAAGGACTATTGGTTACTTGACAGACAAGGCAAAGATAGATGTGCAGATAAAGTATGTGACATCAAAGTACCACTATCAATTAAAAACCAAAGACATGGTGGCATTTTAGAGCAGAAAAGTATTCCATCATCATACTTCACAGAGAAGAAAACAGAAAGGTGAAGCAATGTGCAAAAAATCACACAGCTTTGTAGTCAGATAGGGTAGGGCAGTGGAGTAGTTTATCTCTTCCTGGCATGCTGCAGATAAAAAATCTCAGAGCTGATGGGATTAATCAAGGGAACAGACATTTTTATTTAACCTGAATTTTCATGTAATTAATGTTTGATGCATTTCAACAACAACAACAACAAAACATCTTTTGTTCTGTCTGCCGGACAGGGACCCTTACTATTGTTATGTTTGAAAGTTAATTACATGAAGGAGTAAAGAGGGCACACTCATCTCAGAGACAAACCACTTCAAATGACAAGTAAAAAAGACAGAGCCATTACAGCACTCTTGGCTGGTGTGTGTATTTCCCCACAGTAGCCTCCCACCTTCATCTTGGATCTATAGAGATCCCAGGTGTGTCTATCACTCCTAGCCCAGGCCTGGGTTTTCCACGAACATCCCTTATTGATGTTTCACTAAGCATGATGTTGGAACTAGGCACAGAAAGACATTCTCTGACTGTCTCTGTACAAGTGTTCTCTGTGACCGCCACACTGCTTTCAAAGTATCAAGGAAGAATGTAGCATTTATGCCTTGTGAGCTGGCTATCAGTGCAAAATTAAAATAGAAAAGCTTCTCAAGTTGAGCATAAACAGATCTCAGTGAGACTGGGACTGTTGTTGCTTGTGGCTGTACAGGGACTGGAACCAATTGGAGCATCCTTATCTTTCCTGTTCCTGGATTGTCTCTGTAGAGACAACACTGTGCCTTCCATGGCTAAAGTCCCTTGCAGGCGACCTCCAGAAGATGCACCTCTACAAGTATATTCATCTGTGGAGACAGCTGTGGGCAGGGAGGTTGGAATTGAGCATCTCTACGAACTTGCATAATAGCGAAAAATGGGAAGTATTGTGCTAACCTTTTTTAGAACAATTGCACAATTTCTTACATAATGCACTCTTTAAATTTTTAAATTCAGGTATAATTACCCACTATGAAGTGCAACTACATTAAGTGTACAGTTTGGGGCTGGAGTGGTGGCTCAGTGGTTTCAGCACTTGGCTGGCATGTGCAAGGATGCAGGTAAGAACCCTAACACCAATTACACAACAAAGTGTCAAAGCAATGAAAGCCACATGAAAAACTAAATAAAAAAAACTGATTCTCTTTTTCTCTCTCTCACTATTCCTCTCTAAAAAAAAATGTGTACAGTTCAATGTTTTTGGTAAATGGATATACCAACATAGCAAAACCCCATTTGAGACATAGAGCATTGCTATCACCCTAGAAAGTTCTTTGTGCCTCTTCCTAGTTATTTGAAACTTCTTCCTCCTTTCCCTCCAAGGGCCACCATGATTCTGATTTCATTTTTGTAGGGTTTCTACAGTTTTATCTGTTCTCAAATTCTGTATAAATGGATTAATGCAGCAATACTTTTTAACATCTGACTTAAAATTTTGCTTTTGAGACCCATCCATGTTGTTGCAGTGGTTTGTTCTTTTTTTATTGGTAGGCAGTATTGATTGAATGGGTATATCATAATTTGTTTATACAGTTTCCTTTCAATGAACATTTGGATTATTTCCAGCTTTTTGATATTATGAATAAAGTGCTTATTAACATTCCATACAGGTATTTGTGTGAATGCATTTTCATTTCTTTTAGGTAAATAGCTAGGGGTAGAATTACTGGATCTTAAGTTAGGCATATATTTAACCTTATAAAAAATGGCCAGTTTATATGATGCACTCAATTAATTAACTTGATTATCATATGAAGTAAATTTCTAAATATTTTAATAACTTTTTTGTCAAGTTCCATTGATATGCTATGAGTACATATTCATTTGAAGTGTATTCTTAAAGATCAGACTATCCATATCATTTTAATGTCTTTTTTTTTAATGCTTCTGAGTTAATTTATACAGCTTGGAATTTGGAAGACTCATATCGGAAAACCTGAATGATCTTGTTTATGAATCTCCTGGATATTTTTATTATGTTCTTTAATATTTAATATATAAAAACATGTGTAACATGTGTGTTACTTGTAAAGCATAATTACAAAATGGAAGTTTGTAAATCTACCACTGAATGCAAGAATGAACACATTTCCAAGACAGCATGTGCCTGGGGGGCACTCCCTGCTCCAAGGGAATTAATATCTTTTATTAATCCTCTTGCTGAAACAAAAGCAAAACTAAAACATTTTTATCATGCATTTAATCCTTGTTCTGTAAAAGCTTGCAGTAATTTTTTAGTTTTTCTTGTTTTTAAAAGGCTTATCAAAATGGTGTCCTGCTGTGGGTGCTTTTTTGGAACTTGTATATTTTTACTCAACTTTATATTTCAAAGATCTACTCATATTGTGTGTGGTTGTATTTTATTTACTTTTGCTACAGAATAACATTCCTTTCTGGGAATATACCACAGCATACTGTGTTGTAACACTTGTCAATTGTTATTTGTGCTGTTTTTCATCTTTTTACTTGACATATATTACAACTATGGGGAGTCTGGTACACTAAGTAGAATAATTTGAGCTAAATCTGTTATCTAATAATCGGGGTTTTTTAAAAAATGAACACAAGCAATCAGTTTGTGCTCTGACAGAAAGAGACTTTATAGGATACCTGGAGAAAATGGCATAAACAAAGAAATAAACATCAAACCAACTTGTGATGCACTGTCAGTGTGGTTGTCCACATGATTTCATTTCCAAGATTTTTTGGGAAAAAATAGTTTGATCAGATAGGCAGAACATAATCATCAAAGAAAATAAAAGCACCTTTTTTGAAGATGTGATCAAGTTACAGCCTAAAGGCCACTTACATTTTGCTTTCTTCCCCTAAATATTAACCAATATAATAAGCTCCCAATTACATTGTCTAAAACTGTTAATCATATTTACTTCCTACTACTTTAGGAAAGCACGTTTAAAAATTTCACAAATGAAAAATCATTTTGGTAAAAACAAAACAAAATCCTGAAACAAACCTCTACAACATCTACAAAGAACTGTATGCATATCTCTTTATGTATCTCCTTATGTTCTTGAGACATAAATGAGCATTTTACTACTAACATTACAAGCATATTGTACAATATTTAAAAACTTCATGTTGCACTAAGCTTCTAAAAATCAGTACTAAACTTTTGTTTTATTGCAAGTGTTCAAAATTCTGAACATCAAATTTAATGAAATATAACATTGATGTTCCTTTACATTTAAATTATTCTGCTGAAAATACCACAGTAGATCAGTAGGCACTGAGATCAACCTCATGCAGGGTATGCTCTGAAGAAATATTTAAAAATTAGTAGGTTAAATTTTATTTATTCATGTGTATTGCTTTTTTAAAAAAATGATCTAAATTTAAGATTTTAATACATTTATTTCTTTGTTAATGTCCAGGTACAACTAAAACTGGAATGCTTTATTTAAAAATTAAGATGAATTTCAGTTAAACAACAACAAAAACCTGTAGGCATATTCTCTTAAGTTAAAAAAAAAATAAGGTTCATTTCTTTCTCTACAACGGACTCACTGAATTGAGCTAAAGATTTCCAAGGGGAAAACAGATCTAGAAAATAAATACAAAGGAAAAGGATTAAGTTTCCTTTGTAGCTTTTGATCTGTTAGCTTTTAATTTAAAAGATCATTTACGAAAGATGGGATGTAAAATGTGATGCAGAAATCTTTTACAATTCGAGAGTAATAAAAGAAACCGTTCTTTCCTATAGAACAGTTCCCTTCTACCAGAGTCTGCTTGTTTCTGAGACGCTTTTACTCAATCTAGACATTAGCGACTCTTACTTGCCATTTTGTTTTAATTTATTTATTATTGACATCAATTAGCCTGAGTCATGAAAACCAACCACGTTCCGGGCGACACGTGGTCCAATCACAATTTTTGAAAGTCCACGTATTTCAAACTCCTCTTCCCAGCCATGGCTGGGCTGTTTCCTCCTTTGAGGACCTGACCTCGCAGCAGCATTTATTCGTTAGATGGCAGTCCTAGGGAAATCTCGCTTTGGGGAAACATCTCCACTGGCACATTCGAGAAAAACTACTGAGGAGACTTGGGTTGTTGCTAGTTTCTAGTCACTTACGTATCCAACGAAGCAAGAAGGACCTGCCCGGGGGTGGGGAGGAGGGACCCGAAGCAGGTGCGGGTGGGTTTCCGCAGTGGTTACCAACCCCAGTCGCGTGCAGCAGGGTCTTAGTTGGGACCGGAGCCAGGAGAAGTGTCCCTCTGCGGGGCTCCGGGCCCCCAACCCTTCCTCTGCGGCCCCTCGGACACGCCCCCCAGCTCCCAGGTCCCGCAGCCCAGCGCAGTGCACGCGCCCCGGCCGCTCCCCGCAGCCGCCCACGTGGTGGAGCCCCAAGCAGCGCGAGGCCGCGGGGAGCTCTCTGGGCGGGCCGGCGGGTCCGTGAGGCTCGGCCAGCACTACCCAGCGGAGTCGGCCCCCAGCCCGGGCCCCCACATTTCCTCCCCCGGAGGGAGGGAGGCGACACTCCGCGGGCCAGCCCTCCCCAGCGGCCGCCGCGCCCTCTGGCGGCCGCCGTGGGGACGCGCCCTGGGCACGCGGGACCGCCTGTCTCGGCCCCCCTTCCGGGGCTCGGGGCCCGTGGCGGGCTCTAACCCCTAGCGCCCCAGAGCCCAGCCACACGGGCCAGGCTCTTCCCCTTCAGCTCCTCGCGAGACCCTGGAACTCCAAACACCTCGGTTGCGACGCTGCAGGCACCCAGTTCTGCGTGAAAAGTGCTAGGCGCAGTAGCCCGGGGGTCCCCTTTCTCCCAGGTGTGCCCCTCCCGCCACGTTCGGGTTTTCCAACACGCTGCGAAAAAAATGTCGCATGCACACACTTATTTATTTATTTTGCAAGAGCTGCAAGAAACAATGAAGCTTTTCAAGAACTAGGGAAACGCGCTTTCCAGACGCGCTGTTGTTGTTTTCAATGAACCTCTCGGGGCTCCACACTTCCCCGCCCACCCTTCCCCCTCCCGTCCTGTGCCTCCTCAACCGCGGAACCAGGACCGGCGCCGGGGGCATTGTTTTTGGAGTCCTGCGGGAGGGGAGTGTGCGTGCGGGGAGAGCGCGTGCGGGGTGGCCGGCGCAGTGCGGGTGGGGGCGGGAGCGTGTGGGCGCGCGCGCGCTTGTTTGTGTGTGCGCGCGTGTGCCGGCGCGGGCGGGGGTTTGGGGGCGGTGTCTCACAGCCTCGAGCCACACGCCCGGGCTCCGATCCTCACGTTCCTAGAATCCTGGGCTCCGGCTTTTGTCGTGCGCCGGTCTGGGCCCGGCCCTCGGCGCGCCTCGGCTGCGACTGTGGCCGCTGGAGTGTGCGCGCGGGCACGTGTGCGCGATCCCGGGAACGCGCGCGCGAGCCCCTAGTGTGTGGCAGCGGCAGCGGCAGCAGCGCGGCGAGGCTGAGGCTCTTGTTTACCAGCATTAACTCCGCTGAGCGGAAAAAAAAAAAAAAAAAAAAAAAAAAGAAAAAAACCTGAGGAGGAGCGAGCGCACCAGGCGAACTCGAGAGAGGCGAGCGAGGGAAAGGGACGCTGCCAGCGAGTCTGTCCCCGGCGCGCCCGCGGCCAGTGCTCGCAGACCCTCGGCTCGGCTCCCCGGACCCCCCTCCCGCACCCTCCACGCCCCTCCCGCGTGAGGGGACCTCCACGGCGCGCCGCGCGCCTCAGCTTTGACCTTCAGCGAGCCGGAGCCCCCGCGCACGGAGTCTGCGGCGGCGGGCGGGGGCCGGCGCGGGGCGGGAGGCGGCGGGGAGCCCGGGCGGCGCGGCGGGAGTGCTGAGCGCGGCGCGGCCGGCCCGCCGCTTTGTGTGTGTCCTGGATTTGGGAAGGAGCTCGCGGCGGCGGCGGCGCTGAGGGAGGAGGCGGCGGCGAGCGGAGCCTGGAGGAGGAGGGGGAGCCGCTCATTCATTTTTACTCCGCATTTCGGTCCCTCCCCGGCCTCGCCCGCGACCTAGACTTCGGGGCAGTCTTGTGAACTGCGTCGCGCTCTGCCAGCGCGGAGGCTGGGGCGTCCGGCAGCCTCCCTCTCTGTCTGGGGGTCAGGTTTGTTTGTCCTCGCAAAGACGGATTTGGGCTTTGCCCCCTTTCTTTGCAGTTTCCCCCCGTTTCCTGCGTCTCCGGGTTTGAAAATGGAGGCCGACGACGCCGACAGCCCGCCCCGGCGCGCCTCGGGTTCCCGACTCCGCCGAGCTCTGGGCTGCTGCTGCAGGCGCTGAGGGGCCGCCCCGCGCCGCCGCCCGCCCCGTCAGCGCTGTCCGCCGGGCCCCCGGGCGGGCGCCGCCTTCGGAGTATTGTTTCCTTCACCCTTGTTTTTGGAGGTGGAGCGAAGACTTGAGTTGAAGACTCTCTTCTTTTCTTTATCTTTTTAAAAAAAAAATTTTTTTTTTGAGAAAGGGGAATTTCGTCCCAAATAAAAGGAATGAAGTCTGGCTCCGGAGGAGGGTCCCCGACCTCGCTGTGGGGGCTCCTGTTTCTCTCCGCGGCGCTCTCGCTCTGGCCGACGAGTGGAGAAAGTGAGTATGTGCCCGCGGCTACTGCGGGAACTTTTCCTCCGAGGGGCTGCGCCCTGTTTGCGAAACCCGAGTTGCCACCGTCGCAGCTGTCGGGCCCCAAGGCTCGGGAGCTGCGGGGTGGGGCGCGGAGGGACTCTGCCGGAAGGCCCGAGCGGACCTGGGGCCCTAGATCCTTGGTTTGGAGCCCCGCGGGCCCCGGCTCCGCGCATCCCGCGCGGGAAGGGCCTTGGAGGCTTTCTCTTTCGCGGTCCTGAGAGCCTTGTCCCGTGGCCTGGCGGCTTATCCGCCGGAGTAGGCGTGGGGACTCGGTAGGAAAGTTGGCACCGGACGGGCTCCGCAGTCCCCCGGCCCCTTCCACCCTGAAGTCGCCCCTCCTTGATGCGCGGGCCGCTCAGCACACACCGCTGACCCCAGCGTGGCGCTCAGACAGTAGTGTCAGTACTGTGCCGCGCGTCGCTGCTGGGGCAGGCAGGGTGCCTGGTGGCCGAGATCGGGGACCACTCGTCCTCCGGGTGCAAGTTGTCCACGACGGGAAGGTACCCGGCGAAGAGGCCCCGCCGCCCGAGGACACGTTTCCGAATATCCCGGCGTGGCCTCCAGTAGCCCTACTTGCTTTGCCCCTGGGGTTCGTGGTCTTTGCCTTCACTTCAGCGGGTGTGTGTGTGTGTGTGTGTGTGTGTGTGTGTGTGTCTGTGTCTGTGTCTGGCTTTCCCCTCATCGTCTTGCCCCATGGCTGTTCCTAGGGAAGAGTGAGGTCGTTTGGCGGGGGTGGGGGGAGCGCTACCGAGACTCTGGTTCAGAGGTTCGGGGACCACCATCTCAGTGTTTTACCCAGCCTGTGGACGCTTTTTCTCCTCAAGGGTCTGGGGGATGGCAGGGCAGTATGTAAGTGTGCGTTAGCGAGTGAGCAGTTGGAGCCGACGTGCATTCACACACACGTGCTCGCAACGCGGGGTGTAGTTCCTGCCACGCGAGGACACCTAGATGCCTGGCCTTGGCGAGAGGTGTGCGCTGCCGTTTATGGAGCGCCAGGATCTCCTGGCGATGGGGAGAGGGTGTTTTGTTTTGCGAGCGCTTAGCCCTGGCCTTGGTTTTGTTATGGCCAGAGTTTTGTTGCTCTGCCAATCCCCCGCCCCGCACTTCCTTTGTACATAGTTAATAAGCAATATCGCCCCACACTCGCTATCGCTTGCAATCTGATAGCTTTTGTTTTGGTGGTGTCCGGTAGGGGTAGGTAGGGAAGCGCGGGGACGTGGGGGATGAGAATTCCCTGCCGTGTGTGGAGGCAGGAAAAGGAGGGGGTTTTGCTCTACAAAAAATGAGTGAGTAAATAAAATAAATAAAGTGTGGCGTACTGGTACATTCGAGATGGTAGGGTAACCTGAACACGATTAAAAGTTTAAATGCAGTCGCAGAACTGGGGCTGGGAATGTAGTGAGGGCGTGTTGGTGAGTAATGGTTGCTGGAGGTATGCAGGTGGAGCCTATTAACTTCGAAAAATCACGACTGAGCCTTGAGGAGTGAGGGGGAGAAACAGGAGGCAGCGGGGGCTGTGTGGCTCCATCACTGGGACGATTCAGAAAGGGTGTTTCTATAAACAAACCCTCTGTCATGGACTCAAGGAAAGAGTAGATCTTTATAGAATTTTTGTGTTTACTGCATAGAACAAGACGGACTGGATCTGGACCTTCCACAAATCTGGACTCTCTTGCTCTTTGTTTTCTCGAACTTGCCGCACACTGGATTGGGCGAAAGGCTTCCGGCTTTCTTCTCTTGGGGGGCCCCCTTCTACTCAAGCGTTTAGATGGTGTTTGGGGGGACAGAAGAGGGCTTCTAGACTTAAAATACTAAAGAAAATTCAGAAGACACGGGAGAACTAATCCATTTGATTATGGCACACTCTTGAACTGTTTAGATTCTTTAATTTTATTTAGTGTAAGTTCTGAAATTCTAAGTAGATGGCCTTGTTCCTCCCTGGCAGGACTCAGGCATTTTAAAATAGTATGTTTTGTTGTTTGGAATGTTCTTCATGAGGAATATTCTTCGTAAAAGGTGCTTTTTAAAGAACCCAGACAGGAGGAGAAAGCCTATTTTTATGTATGTTTTTAATCTCACAATGCCCAAACTCTTGCAAAGGATTCCTTTAAAATGGTAAAGCCTTAAAACCTGATGGCCAGAAGGCACCCAAATTTTGATTGTGGTTTGCAGACATCCGGAGTCAGTTCCTTTCCCTCCCTCCATCTCTATAACTTTGTGGATTTAAAGATATAGGTATGACCATGCATTTAGTTTTTAGTCTGAAAGGTGCTAGACCACTTAACTCAGAAGTAAATGAGTCCTTTAAGAGAGTAATAATGGATTGGGGTGGTAGTGGTTCAGTTGCAGGTATTGTGCCAACATATTTAGGGATTAGTGATTTCTGTCTGAGTGTGACAAGAGTGTGGTGTTTTATAGGGTGTAGAAGTTTGTGAAACATGCAGTCCTACAGACATGTTTGCTTTGTGTCACTATACTGTGAGCAGATCTTTTAAATAAAGGAGGGTTTGGAAGTTATGAAGCCAAATAATCTCATGGTGCTTTTCTTTTTTTAAAAATTCACATGCATTTTTTTAACTTACTGTACCAGCTCCTAAAAAGGAATTAATCATCATCTTGCCTCAGGCATAGTAACATCCTATTGTCAGAGAAATGTAGGTATGTGAATTGTTGATGTTTAAAGAAGTTGGTGTTATATTACCTACCAAAAGGAGAACCCAGAATAAGAATTTTTGAAAAAACCTAAATAGCAAATTATAGTTTATGGTGTAAGGGTCAAAATTTGAGGTTTATAAGCCTATATGTTTGGTTTATCAAAAGCTTTGGCAAAGTCCAGCTCTAAGATATACTGAAGTATATAATGTATATATACTTCAGTATATAGATGAACTTTAAAAACATTACAAAAAATGAAGTCAGTTACAGAAGAGCATATCTTGTATGATTCCGTTTATATAAAATGTCCAGAATAAGCAAATCCATAGAGATAGAAAATAGATTAATGATTGCCTGGGGCTGGGGAGGACAGAACAGGAGCCACTGCTAGTGGCACAGGGTTTCTCTTTGGAGTGATAAAAATATTATAAAATTTCTTGGAGGTGGTAATGGTTGCACAACTGTTTGATATACAAATAACTCTTAGACTGTACATTTTAAGTCAGTTACTCTTATGGTATGTGAATTATATCTCAATAAACCTGTTTTAAAGAAATATGCTGAGGTTGAAAAGAATGTATTGTGCTACCTCAGACATAAAAATTAAAATTATTAAATAAATTTGCCCTTCAGTTTAGTGCCTCCCCCTTTCTTTTGTTTATGAGTTTTTTTGGATCACTGAATTACAGCAGTACAACAAACTGATAGTTGAGGCTGTAACAAACAGCAGGGATTCAATGCCATTAGAGGGGAGACAGACAAACAGGGAAAGAGAATCTTGGTTATACATAGCTTGAATTAAGGCTTGAAAGTTGAATTCTCTCTCTCACACACACACACAAATGCTGTGAAAGTTTGATATTTTTGATAGCAATATAAAAAACCCTCAGCTGAATCTGAAGTGAAGTTGATCTTTTCAAGATAGAGTTTAGGAATCAAGTCTGGATGGCTGTTTGTATTTCCAGTTTTATTGCGTGTGTTTTCCAACAAAGAAATACTGTGCTGTTTTAAGATGATAAAGAATTTCCACTTTTTTGATATGCGATATTAACCACAAGTGGTAGTAAAGACGAATAGTGAAGTGTTCATTTTAATTTAGTTTATTATTTTTTTTTCCTTAAATAGTGTCTGAATCAGAGCAGGAAGAAGAATCTTTGTAGTATACAGTAGTTGTTTCAGACATTTAGTGATTTTTTTAAATTAAAAAATATTAAAATTTCTTACAGAACAAAAGATCTAAAAATATGGCCAGTACTTAATTTTTTTTTCTTAAATACTTCGACTTTATCCAAATTTATCTTGGCCTTTCCGAAGAAGACCCTGAGAATAGTTGTTTACATTGGGTTTTGGTCTTTGTCTAAGGCTTAGCTAACTAATAAAAATGTTTCCTGCCCCTGCTGTTGTTGCCAAGATCAGGACAGTAATGAAAATCAACTGTATCATTTTCACTTATTGCCTTAGGGCCCCCACCTCCCCACCTTCAGGGGATGGTCTTTCCTTTTTAATGTGGTTTCATTTGCTTTGTAAGAATGTGCTGCAAAAAGTAGCTAATCTTGCTAGCACTTAGTGGGCACTTACTATATGAAAGCTGGCTTCATGCTAGCCATGAACCCACAAAGAGGACTTCGATTTTGTTCTTGGGACATTTTATAGGTACACTTATATGAAAGAATACTTAAAATTCAGAATTTTTTAGATTCAGCTTAGGATGCAGTTTTCAAATAGATAGCAAGTAGCATTTTAAAGGTCATTTAAAAACATTTTTCTGGACTTGAGACCTGAAATACCACAATGTTGCTGGTTTTGTGTGCAGCCAGTGCTGTGCTATTTTTGCCATATTAATATTTTCCCTTACGTTGGAATGTCACTATAGGCCATGATATACAGGCGTCCGCCCAGCTCAGCTAGCAGCATTGCCTTCTTTGTAACACTAGTTATGACTGTTGTGATTTAAAATGAGCAGTGTTGTTGCCTTTTGCCAGAACATTGGGAGTCACAGTTGTGTACTTTTATGCTGACTGTCATCTTTTGAGTTATAAGAAAGATGGAGCTTATTTCAAATTTGTCTTCAGTTTACACATTGCATAGTTAACTTTCTGATATAATGATTATATCTGAAATGTGCATGATTTCAGAGCATTTTATAATTTTACAATAACTTTGTAAGTGTGAGGGACAAAGGATAAATTTGAGGTAGCCATTAAATTCGGAAAGTTTAAAAAAATTTTAATCATAAAGCATGCAAGACATGTTTTTCTCTGGGTTGTGACTTTGGTTTGTTTTCAAAACTCATTTAAAACTCAACCCTAGTTCATAGAAAAGGTATTTGTGCCCGCAGGCCAGCTTGCTTTGAACTGCTTTTCTTAGCCAATTTATGACAGGTGCTATCTGAGCCCAAGTGATGAAGTCTTCTCAATTGTACTAAATATATAATGGTTGTACACATGGTAGAGTTTCCTGATTTCTCTGAAATGTTTTGAAGGAAAATTTTGAACACTTCATATAAAGACAAGGTGCAAAATGAACGATGCACTCTAAGCTCTCCTGGAAAATAGTGTTTGGCATCCGATTAGCATGGGGAAGTTTTCCAGTTACCTGCAAAGATGTGATTGGGCTTAAACTAAAGGGCAGGGGGTAAAACTTCCAGTGTTTGTGAAATTTGAGACCTGTCAGCATTTGGGAAGCATAACTAATATCCACTATTTGTAAAGATTAAAATTTACACACCCTTTCATCCCATCACCCCCCACCCTAGTCTGTGGAATCACTGATTTATTCTGAGGAAAGGACATATGTTTAGTATATAAAGTGGTTAGTAAACAAAGGATCTTTAAAAACATGTTAGGTTATTAAATCAACAGATGCACATTCCCTCAGCATGATGAAGTTTGTTTCTTTTGTTAAATTGCTTTGGTTTTATTTGACTGAAAATATTAACAGTATCTTTGAATTTTGAGACTTTTGAGCTTTTGAAGACTAAATAGTTGTCTATTTTGAAATGGCTTGTAGTACTCATGTTTTAAAAGTCCCTGATATCATTTTTCAGAGATTTCCTTCCTTTTTTCATTTATGCCAATTTCTTGTTAAATTGGCTAGTTTCAAAATCTTAAGAAAAGTTAGATTTTATTTTTTTTAAAGAGAGAGGGGGGAGAGAGAATTTTAGTTTTTCATCTGGCCTTTGTTTCTCTAGCACTTAGTTGTATATGTGGTGCCAGGGTTTGAACCAGGGTCCTTGTGCATGTCAAGCAAGTGCTCCAACTGCTGAGCCACCACTCTAGCCCCTGAAATTTCTTGAATTAAAAAATAAATTCCATACTCACTGGGCTCAATTCTTTATAATTGCTTTTGTGATACCATAATGTCTTGCTATGAGTTTTTAAGGATATGTATCAAGCCATAGAAGTTACTGCTATTGGGACTGGAGCTGTGGCTCAGTGGTTTCAGTGCTTGCCTGGCGAGCATGAGGACCTGAGTTCAAACCCCAGCACCATGTACACAACTAAGTGTTGGAGCAACAAAGGCCATGTGAAAAACTAAATAAAGTTGATTCTCTCTTTCTCTGTCTCTCTCACTGTCCCTCTCTCTTAAAAAAAAAAAAAGTTACTGCTGTTTAAAGAACTAATAAATAAATAAACTAGTGAGCAAAGCTTTAATTTTTCTTTTTCCTGCCCTGAATTTTTAAACTTACAGATAGCTATTCAGATTTTACAGACACACAAGAAGAAATAGTTTTTTTTTCTTTTTTTTTTTCAAAAGAGGGACAGTGAGAGAGAAAGAGAGAGAGAATCAATTTTATTTAGTTTTTCATGTGGCTTTTGTTGCCCTGAGACTTTGTTGTGTATATGGTCTGGGGTTTGAACTCTTGTACTCGCACATGCTAGGCAAGCACCATAACCGTTGAGCCACTGCTCCAGCCCTGAAATAGTTCCTTTTATGATAAGAGATAAACACCTATAATTGGAATAACGTTTACAGTATATTGCTGCTGCTGTTTATTGTTATGTTTACTCTCAGCTTGATTAGTGCTAGTGATAGCTTAGTTTATAAGCTGTTGGTAAGTGTCCATCAAGCTCACCTACTGTCCCGCCTCTGTTGGCTGACGGTCTTGAAGCGTGTACTTTTTATTTGGAGTAGCTGAGTGGCTAACTACAGAAGGAAAATGTGCATACATCAAATCTCATACAGCAGAAAGAACGGACTACGTTAAATTACCCATATTGTCATAGTCTAGAAGACATTTTTTAAAAAGCATTTGTGTTTTAAAGACTTTAGAACTTAATCTATTATTATTCCAGAAAGTTTCTTGGTGTGTGTGTGAGGGGAAGGGAAGCATTTGAATCTTTATTTTACCCCATCCTTACTCTTTTAGTAGGTCATTAATGTAGTAAGAATTATAAGAATGCCATATGTTCAAAATTTTGTGGTATCTCTACCCATCCATCTAAATTGTGACAGTTTGAAATAAATTGTTGGGGTTTTGTATACTTTTGTTTGGTCAGTTTCTTTTTAACATGGCACTCGTTTTCTTTAAAATGGCTGTGGTATCATTTGTCAGTTTTTAAAAGCATACTGCTTTTTAAATTACTCTTGACATGGGAGAACAAATATATTTTGACAGTCTTAAAGCATAAATATTTCATAGAATAGAACTTTAAGATGAATTTCCTGAGATATTTTGAATTGAATGTTTACTTTCAGCTTGTCTTCTTCCGTAAAATATAGTCTATAGTTACTACAAAATTGATTATTGGGAATGCATTTATATATATATATATATATATTTTTTTTTTTTAAGAGAGAGAGAGAGACAGAATCAATTTCCATTGAGTTTTTCACATGGCTTTCATTGTTCTGACACTCAGTGTGTGGGTGCTGGGGTTTGAACCCGTGTACTCGAACATGCTGGGAAAGCACCACAACTGCAAAGCCACTGCTTCAGCCCCTGGGAATACGTTTGACTAAGCAAATGAGATATTATTTTAATTAATAGCACTTTACGACACAGAAATCTAATGATAATTGGGGAGTAATGAGTTGATGTATAAGACTTTTCCCCAAATCTGAAGTGTCTTAGTGACCTTTGATAACTTCCTGAAAACCTTAAGAAGCATCCAGAGAAATTTCCGGGAGATAACCCATGATCCAGTTGACTGTGTAAGTCTGCTAAGAATTTTCTAAGTCATTAGCTATTTACTATATCTAGCTCATAAACAGCTTTTTCAGTTGCGCCTCTCTTTATATCATGTATTATTCTCCCCACCTGCTTTCCCTGAGTCTCATTGCAGTGGGGTGATATGCAGGCTCATGACTTGGAGGAAAGCGCAGAGAAAGGTGAATACAGAGGGAGCGTCAAGCAGAGGAGGATCTGCTGCTGGACTTCTCTTAGTTCCGTGGTCTGATTCCTATGGGTAAGAGGTTTATGGTGTATGTTAGGTCACAACGTGCTATAGTGGTATAGGAAATTCTTTTGTCAGAGTAACTTATTAGTTGGGTGTTATATTCTCAATTTCTTTCTAATACACACCTAAGTTTTTCAATAACAAAGGTTCACTGGAGATGGAATTTTTACTTAAATTTGAGTTCTGCAGCCAGTCTTTTTCTGGAGAGACCAGTTAATTGAATGTTTCCTTTTGACCTCACTGAGTCACTTGAAATCACTCAAATTTGCCTCTGTTTCTGGCTCCACCCTGGTCCAGTCCAGACCTGTACCTCGACTCTCAGAGAGTACTTGTTCAGTTGGTCTCTGATTCCTGTGCCATCCATCCCTTTGATTTGATGGAGTTGCTGCTTCTCAGAATGTGCCTTTTGTAGTACAGCCTTGCGATTCAAGAATCAAGTCTGAGATCCCTCACACGGGGGCTGTAATAGATCTTTAATGCGATTTTTGCTGTAGGGGTCCAGGGTAAATTACCTGTACAACCCAAAGCTTGTGCTTCAGCTTGGTGGCAAGTGAGGCAAGCTATTTCTGTCTCCAGAGTTTTACTCCTCCTGTTTCCATGGCCTGGAGTGTTTTTTCACTCTTTATTACTCTGCTACCCCCCTCCCATGCAGAATAGCAGAAAGTGCTAGTCATGAGCCTAGGAAGGTCACCTGGTTCATGATTTTCCTTAAATGCCAATTATTTCTTTGGTTTTAAAGAAGTTATTTTTCTGATTCTCCATAGAAATGTGGAGACTTTATCCTTCTCTTTCTTTCTCTCTCTCTTTTAGAGAATCATTTTATTATTTTTTAATCTAATTTTTCTTTGTTGTTTTTTGGACACTTACTTGTGTATGTGGTGCTGGGGTTTGAACCTGGGTCCTTAGGCATGCCAGGCAAGTGCTCAAACCTCTGAGCCATTGCTCCAGCTCCTCTCCTTTTCTCATTAAGCAACAAAGTAAAAATATTTTCTAATGTATTCAGAAAATTAAAGTCAGAAAAATTGGAACAGTGAAATGTATTTTTTTTTCATTTTTAAAAGTCTCTTTTAAGTTTCAGATAGATCTGTGAAGTAGAACAAGACTATAAACTGAAGGCAGCGTACTGATTTGGTGAGTTCCTATCCCTGAGGGTTTTTGTTTTTTTTTTTTTTTTAAAGAGAGAGGGGACAGAGAGAGAGGATCACTTTTATTTAAGTTTTGATGTGGCCTTCATTGCTCTGAGACTTTGTTGTGTACGTGGTGCTGGTGTTTGTACTCGTGTCCTTGCACATGCCAGGCAAGCACTGTAAACTGCTGAGCCACAGCTCCAGCCCCTCGGAGTACTTTTAATAGGTCTGAGATGCTGTCCTTTAATTTCTAACTCATTCTCCTTCATGATGTCTTTCACAGTTTCCCTAACTTTGGTGATATGTCTTTCTCTTACTCCATTTGAATTCAGAACCACTGCTGTGCTGGTTAATAAATGGTTTGTTTTGTCTTGTTCCTAGGTTGTCCACATCTTAACAAGGAAAGAGCCAAGTATCTGGTTTGAATCTCAGTTCCTCAATAGCTAAAATCTTAGGCGAATTATTTAGTCTTCTGGTGCCTTAGTCTCATCTGTGAAATGATAATTTTACTAGGAACGATAATTTTACATTTATTCATAAAAGTTAGATGAATTAATACTTATGTCAAGTGCTTAGAACAGAATCTGGCACCTGTTAATCCCTCAGACTTCAGCTGCTCCTGTCTTATGGATGTGCTGTCCTTGAACAGAGATGTTCTTTGGACAGTTCCAGGAATACAGGACACAACTTGATATTTAACTGCCCTTAGTTGGTATAGAGCCTGGCACATAATAAGTGCTCAATAAATATGTGTTCTGTAATGAAACTTTATTTTGCTCTGATGCTTATTAACAAGATTAAATTTTGTTTGTAAAGCAGTTGGGTTGGGTGATTTTACTTTTTCCCAGTAAACAGTGGCCCATCCTTACAGATCACTTCTATTTCAGAGATCAGTTTGGTATACTTTCTCTCTCAATACTTTTTGTCAATTTCTGCCAGCGCCTGAGAGGTGTGTGGTGTATACTTTACCCAGCTCGCCAATGCATAGGCGCCATCTAGTGGCCAGACAGGAAATTCGGTTTCTTCCACAGCTGGATTCACAGCATCCTGAGGATGAAGATAGCCAGCCATTTCCCACAGCTTCCCTAGATTTTCCTTTCTGGCATGGTTCCTGGGAACTGATTGCAAGAAAATGTGGATACTATAGGCTTCTGAAGAAATCACTGGGCTATAGTTTTGGATTAAGGTTGCTCAACTATGTTGGGCAGCTGGTCAATGAGAGAATTAGGGTCTTCAGAAATGATATAAGCAAGTCTGTTGCAACTCTGGCAGAGTTGTTAGACCTGGTGTGCCTTTTACAGTTAAGATTTTAAGATATTTTTATAGGACTTTTGTAAGTGAAAAGTCTAAAATTAATTTTTTTTTTGAGCTATGGATTTAAGAAAACAAAGCACAGGACTGGGGATATAAAGCACTTGCTTAGCATGGGCAAGGCCCTGGGTTTTATCCCCAGCACTGCAAGCAGCAGTGGCAGGGGGAGGTTGCATTTGGTAAAGACAAGCAAAGCCTCCAAGATCCCAAAACACTAATGATTCCTTTTGAAAAATACTGCAAGGGGGCTGGAGTAGTGGCTCAGTGGTAGAGCACTTGCCTGGCATGCTCAAGGACTGGAGTTTGAACTCCAGCACCTCACCTCATACACAACTATGTATCAGAAAAACAGAAAACAGATGAAAAAATAAAATTGATTTTCTCTCTTCCTCCTTCTCCCTCTCTTAAATAAGAAAAAAGAAAAATACACAAGGTTTACTTTCCCTTGCTTTATTGAGGTATGTAGTAACACTTTAATTATTATTCCTATGTGCACTCCCTTGGGCAATTTTATGTAGTTAAGATGTTCTCCAGCCAGAAATGCTAATAGTGACTAGTAAATACCTCCAGTACTGGTGTTAGGCCCTACATTGGCTATACTTTGTTAGATATTTTTCTTTATTCTCATGATGATAATTTCAGAATCTGCTTTCCCAGTTCTTTCATGAGACTACATTTAGTATATAGTAGCTTTAGACCAGTTTTCCTTTATCATTTTTGATTTGGCAATCTTTTTTTTTTTGACGTTTTGAGAGAGGATTTCAGCTTGCCTTTTTCTCAAACATTCTGAAAACCTGGCTATTTTTAAAGCATGTTTTGAATAGTGCCAGAAATATAGGACACACTTGATATTCAGCTGCCATAAGTTAGGGCCTAGCACATAGTAAGTGCTCCACAAATGTGTGTTCTATAATAAAGTTTTATTTGGCTAAGGTGCTTAACAAGTATGAGTGAATTGATGGGTTTGCCTGGGCTGGTGGAAGCCTCTGTATTTGGAATGATCATATTACTGGGTTGTCCTTCAGCCAACTCCTTTAATAATTAGCTAACAACTTCACCCTTTCTGGCACCCTTGATTCTTCATGGAGGTTGGTTACTCTGACTTCTTGCTCTTAGGATACACCATAACTTTCACAGGACTTCTCAGACTGTTTCCTCCACTGTAAGGGAAGGTGCTTTAGCTATCATTTAGTTACCTAAGACATGGCCTGGTACCTGGCACATAGAGCAGCTCAAGCTTGGAGGAATTCTTAAAGGAACCCCACTTTGACACACTTTATGTATAAAAATCTTTTTCGTCTTGTCATTGCAGCTGTGTTCACTGAAACATTTTAACACACCAATTACTACTAAATGTAACTTGGAAGCAATAAAATGATCTTTAAAATCACTGTTTCATAAGGGGATTTTGCACCTGGAGGTTAAAAAAAAAAAAAGAACGTGGAAAGGTTGTTGCCAGTCTTAACTTGTGTCAAGGTCCCCTCATCCCTGTAAATGGAGACCATGTTCCATAAATTCCCTGTGGATAAGATTGAGTAATTCATCACTAATTCTTGTTTGTAGTGTACTTTCATGTTATAGTGTACCATCATGGAGCTTGGTGCTTGTTTGAAGGTGGCCATCTTCAGGCTGGACTGCTGTGTCTCAGTCTTGGTACTGGCCTGATACAGAGGGCCAGGTGTAACTTGAGGGGTCAGGTGGGTGCCTTACCCTCTGCAGCTGCTGACTGCTTTTCCTCTCTAGAATGACAGGGTGGGTTCTTCCAGCTTTTCTCAGGCTCTTCTTGACTTCGGTTCCCAAGACACAAGTCAGAGAGAGATGGATTCTTATGCAGGTTTAGTTGGAACCAGCAAAATCACTGTGAACAGAAGTTTGCTTCTATTTATGGCCTTATTTTCTTGGTGAGGCCAGTAAAGTTTTGCCTTGAATCCTGGCAAGGATAGCAGCAGGTCTTTAGGGTGTCTTGTCACTTAAGTGCCCCTCCTTCCACCACGGATGCTGCTGCATTGTGGGTATAGGTCAAGGCCTTTGATAGTCTCTTCATGGAGTCATTGGAGGAGTTGAAGCCTTCTCCCTGTTTACTCCTCTGGGATTAGTGTAAGGAAGACTCCTGAATTTAATTAATATCTAAGAAATTATTTTTAAAGGCTTGATATTCCTGAGGAAACTGGTAAGATAGGATATTTCTTACCGAAAATGTCAATATAATCATTTGAACCTGGTATGTTAATTTCAAATGCGGCTTGTAAAAATCGTCTTGTAAAATCACACTGTGAATTGAACTGAGTGGTTATGAATTCACTGGGAGAAGCCAGTGCTGCCTTGCCTGCCTCTCATAAAGCTGCGTCTCCTCCAACAGTTCACTGTCTTTCTCAGATGCAGGGAGGCATGCTGGAAAGGGATCTATAGACATCAGGCCCCCATCTGTAATTTAGAATAATACCATGGGAGTTAGTAATAATGTCTCTTAAGATGCTCAGCAGTCCAGCAAATAGAAAATATCCAACAAATTGATGCTTTTATCTTTCTCTTCTCCTCATTTCTGTGGTGGCCCTGGCTCTTTTTGGGCCTCCAGTCTTTCCACCTCCTGCCAGCTCTGGAGCATTGCCACTACTAAGGGTGGGTCATCGTTTCCATATCTGTAGTAAGGGTTTAAACCAAGGAAATCTGATTCTTAGGACAGTCTTTGGAACCATTAACTGGTTGCCTTCTGAAAAAGAAGCCTTTGTGTTAACTAGGCTGGCTCTGATTCAAGGTCCTATACCCACCTGAGGAGGAGGAAATGAGCAGTGGGGAGGATTATGTAGCCTTAGTTTTGATGTCAAAACTTGATGACATCCAGTGTCCCTGCTGTATGAAGAACATTTTAGGGAAAAAAATATATATATTTGTATGTACACATATATACACACATATGTGTGTGTGTTTGTGTGTGTATATATATATAACATTTTTTTTTGGCTCCATAATCTTAAACTTTTTGAGCATTGTGTCAGTGTCCTGTCAGTGCTGGAAAAGTTTCAGATTTCTGAGAATTTTGGATTTTCAGATTAGGAATGATTGACCTGTATGTAAAGTCTATGTAAATGTTTCCAAATCTGAAAAACTCTGAAATCCGAAACACTTCTGGTCCCAAGCATTTTGGATAGTGGTGAACAGTAACAGGTCATTGCTAAATTATTAGATGCTGACCAAGAGTTTGGAGAAGTACATGGGCTTTGGATGGGGGGGGGGCTTGTGTTAAATAGCATAGGAAACTTTTTGAAATGTCTGACTTCAGTGTACTTCGAGTGTTTGTCTCTCAAGTTCTCAGGAGACATCATCCCATGAGGAGGAAGGCCTGTGTGGGGCGTGGGTGGTATCAGATCCAAGTGTGTCAGGGGGAGGAATTTGACTGATGGGTTGAAAATGGTGAGCTTTGAAACTGTTGGAACATTGTGGTGACCCAGGGACATGAGCATCTTGGGAGGACAATTTCCAGTCCTTATACAAGCAGAGAGGAATGATTTGTTTAAAAGGAGATGCCAGCTTTGCATATCCTGGTCTTGATTTATATTTTTAAGTGGATTGGGCACATTGTAATTCTTGGTGTTCAGGATAAACTACTAGCAGTCTGTTCTGCAACTGTTACCGTTTGTTTCACTAACAAGAAACATTAAAGAACACAGTGATACAAGAGGCTTGGTAGGAGGGTGATCTTATTTGATCAGCATTACTTCCTGCTATCAGGACTTACAGGGCATTCTGAATTTTAAATCATTTTTTCCACCTGTTGTAGTAAACATAGTTTATCAGATAGTCTCTGTTTTCCCTTGTTGGAAAGTAGGTTTCTGCCTGGCCCCATTCCCTGTTGAGTTTAGAATTAGAGCTCAGAGCCAGTCACTTAGATGCCTGGGATGGTTTTTAACCCTCACCGCTCCGCTGTTCTCATCTGTAGAATGGAAGGTAAAAATGGTGCCCCAAATCAGAGGATTATTACAGTTTCTTCTGAGTGATTGCCTTAAATCCTTTGAACTCGGTGCCTGTCACAAGCACTAGGAGTTAATTGATATGGTTAAGGATGGAGGAAATACATATTAGAAGTTATTTACTTCCTTAGGAAAGAGGAAAAAAATAGTAGCTTCTTAGGTGTATGCGTATAGTCAGATATTCTCTTGTCAGCTACTCTTGTTGTTTCTGACTGTAGAATTAAGATGATTTGAGTTTTGTTTTGCATAGAAAGTTGCACCAGCCATTGTGAGGGAATGGAAATATACCTCTCTCTCTTCCGCTGTCCCTTCTTCCTCCTGATATTGCTTCTGTCTCTGGGGAAGGGGTTGAAGCATCCTTCTCTGTGAGATAGATGATTTGGATTACAAGTGCCCTCTTAAGAAGGCCAGTGTATCCTATCTGAGGGGTTAAACGACAGAAATGAATCATTCATGTACTGTGTGAGCTGTGCTGTCCTGTGACCTTCACTCTCTTCCTTCAAGGGTAAGGAAGTAGGTGGGGGGGGGTCACATGGCTTCTGGGTAAGAGTCAGGTCAAGGGCATGGGGAGTAGGGTAGGGCTTGTTTCCAACTAAAATTTAGGACACAAAATCTGAAAAGCAGGAATCTACATATCCAGACAACTAATTAGAATTGTTTGAATTGAGAGTGGGGAAAATTGAGACACTGTGACCCTTATAAATTGAGGGCTTATCCACAGGGATAGAGGCCCCAGAGACTGGGGTCTTGGATGAGGTAGAGATGGAGGAAGCTTCAGTGGGGCTGGGAAACCAGTCCCAGATACATTGCCTGGATTAGCAAATGCTTGCCCGGAGAGCCTTTCTCCAGGATGGTGTGCAGGAGCCAGCTTTTTGTTCCGTTTCCTGTGTTGCACAGAGTCGCTGCTTCCCAGGACCTTCACTGGAGCTTAAACCTGCTTAGGCAGCTTGTTAGGTGGGTTTGGGTGGTGTTTCTTAGGAACCATCACCCAGGGTGGTGTTTCCAGGGGAAATGTGTTATCAGCTGGACCAGTTAGTCAACCAATTTAACAGTTCCTCATCAGTAATGATACTGTTTACTTTTTGAGATAAAAAATCTCTTAGAAGGAGGAGTTAATTCCTTTGGTTTAAAATGGATTCCTTGAAGCCAATAAGCACAAGAGAAGATAGGGAATATCATTGGTGATTGGTGAAAATGCAAGTCAAACCCATAACTGGTAATTCCATTTAATAAGCCATTAATATGATTTATTAAAAACTCAGACAAGAATGGCAGGGCAGGATGTGGAGAAATTGGAATGCTGTGAATTGCTGGTGGTAGAGACACTGTGGAACATGGTATGGGGTTGCTCAAAAACTAAATATAGAATTACCAAGGAATCCAGCAATTCTACTTGTGGGCATATGAATTAAAAATTAAAACGGCAACACAAGCAGATATTTGTGCCACCATGTTCCAGGCATTGAATAATGATTTGTGGAAAGGTAGAAGCAATTCAAAAGTTCATGGATGTATTATTCAGCCTTAAAAAGGAAGGAAATCCTATCACATGCTAAAATATGGATGAACTTTAAAGACATATGATAAGTGAAATGTCCAGTCACAAAATACTGTAGAATTCCACTTAAATGAAGTTTCTGAGGTAGTCAGATTTACAGAGAAAGAATGGAGGTTGTCAGGGGAAGCAGGGATGGGGAGTTACTGTTTAATGGGTTTTAATTGGGGAAAATGATAGTTGGATGTGGATGGCAGTGGTGGTTGCCCAACAGAGTGTGCTTACTGTCACAGAATTGTACTTTTTTTTTTTTTTAAAGAGAGAGGGACAGTGAGAGAGACAGAGAAAGAGAGAAACAATTTTATTTAGTTTTTCACATGGCTTTCATTGCTCCAACACTCAGTTGTGTATGTGGTGCTAGGGTTTGAACCTGGGTCCTCGTGCTTGCCAGGCAAGCGACAAAACCACTGAGCCACTGCTCCCGCCCCAGAATTGTACTCTTAAAAGTGGTTAAAGTGGGAGCTGGAGCAGTGGCTTGGCGGTTGTGGCGCTTGCCTGGCTTGTGCGAGGATGCAAATTCGAACCCCAGCACCACGTACACAATGAAGTGTTGGAACAACGAAGGCCACATGTAAAATTAGGTGAGATTAATTATCTTTCTTTCTCTCTCTCTTGCTGTACCTGTCTTCAAAGGAAGAAAAAAAAAGTGGTTAAAGTGTTAAATTTTATGTTTTGTGTATTTCACCACTTTTTATTTTTTTAAGAAAACCTTTATATCTTGGTTGATTTATCTGTGAGCATGTAGTATGTGGGTTAGTAGGGAGACATTCTGGAAGATCAGGTCCTGCCCATGGAGGCCACTCCAGAGGGGCAGGAGCTATTCTGGTGTCAGGGATGCCATGGCATCTTAGCAGGGATGTATGAATCCTGGAGTCCTCTGGGGTGGACCAGATTTGAGCTGAGGGTTGCAAAGAATGGATCTTCTGTCCAAAATGAGAAAAAGTATTGTAGACACTGTATTCCATTCAAAGAATGCAAGTCCAGAGTCAAGCGCTCATGCTATTGTAGTCACAAATGAAATTTATTGTTAATCAGCCATGTGATGTGTAATTTTTTTCATTTTCTCATTTTTCCAGAAGAGAGATTTGTTTAGATATTTGGTTCCTTTCCTGATTATACTGGAAGTTTTTCATTTGTTTTGATAGCTCAATTTTTTATTGCAACCTGATTCCTTAATCACATAGGGAGTCCTGAAAGGAATGGGTTGACCACTATAGGCAAGAATGTGAGCATCTGAAAGTAGAAATGGGCCAGAGGTTTTACTTTATAGGTAAGGAAGCTGAGAGATCACAGGACATGTGCTGTGTGTAGAAGGTCAGAATTGACTCAACCCTTTCCCAGCAAATATTTTGGGGTCAGCCCGTGGTACTTGGTATATGGTTGTCATCCTCTAGTTTAACACGACACCAGGGCTCAGGCCTCAACCTCCTGGATTCCAAGTAAGAGTGTGAGATGGATGAGCCTGTCTGGCTGTGAGAGGAGCTTTCTCTATTATGCCCCAATAGCAGCTCTTCTTGGACTGGAACCTATGGGATGAAGCTGGTTGGTGGTGGCTGATCATATTTGGAAATTAGAATGACCTTTTCCCTGCATCTTGGAAGGAAACCAGAGTGATCACTCTTGTCTTCCCCTGGCCTTCCTATGTTATTTTTCTTATTTATGTGCTTTCTTTGTCTGACCATTGTCACATGATAGGAGGCAGGTGTGCCTCTTCCCTGGGTTGGTAATGTGCTCTTACAGGTGGTATGGATGTCTTAGCCAGCATGGACTGCCATAACAATTTATTGTGATAGGCTGGATGGCTTAAAGAACAGACAGAGCTCACAGTTCTGGAGGCTCAATGTCTAAGGTCAAAGTGCCAACTCATTTGGTTTTTGGTGAGGGCCCATTTTTAGGCTCACAGATGCCAAATGTCTTTTCACTGTGTCCTCAATATGGCAGAGGGAGCAGGGGGTCTGTTTTTCTTTATGCATTGGTGCTGCTGTGTGCAGAGGCAGGCCTATAATCCCCAGCTACTCTGGAGGCAAAGGCAGGAGAATTGAAAATTCAAGGCTAGCCTTGGCAATTTAATGAGACTCTATCTCAAAAAACAAAACAAAAAAAGTGGTCACCCCATCTAAACAGTCACATCCCTGAGACCCTGCCTTCTAATACTATCATCCTCCTGGGGATTGGCATTTCAACCTGTGACATTTTAGGGGGGACATGCAGTTCATAATAGAATGATGTGCTTTAGGTAAAAATTCCAAAGGTCAGGTCCTGTTTCTGTATAAGTTCTAGGGCAAGTCTAACTGATGAGCCACAGCTCCAGCCCCAACACATTAATTTTTAAAACTTATGTGGATGCTAGGTATGGTGGTACATGCCTATAATCCCAGCAACTCAGGAGGCTGAGCCTAGAGGATTGTACATTTGAAGCCAGGCTAGGAATCTTATTAATATGGCTCAAAAAATAAGGGCTGAGGAGTGTAGCTCAGTTGTCCAACACCACATTTAATCCTCAGTTACCTCTGGAAGCACACACACACATACCCCAAAACAAATAAAGAAAAAAATTTAAGTGGAATCCAGTACCAAAATTAGTCAGCACTGTGTCAGTGGGTTCAACCAACCATTAATCAAAAATATTTTGAAAAATTGCATATGTACTGAGCATGTACAGACTTCACCCCATCATTTTCCCCTATTAGTGAAACTGTTTTAGATGTATTTATTGTAGTAGGTATTATAAGTCATCTAGAGTTGATTTAAAGTGTATAAGAGGATGCAGGGAGGATGTGCATAGGTCCTATGCAAATACTGTACCTTTTTATAGAAGGGGTTTGAACATTATTTAGTTTGGTGTCTGCTATGAATCCTGCATACCAAGGGAATCTGTGGCATCTCACATGGATACCAAGGGACAGCTGCAGGGGTTTTCAGGATGGCATAGAGCATATTTACCTTCTCAACCACATGATTGAAACGTGTAGTTCATCTTTTGTGTACCCCATTGCTTTTCTTGAAGTGGATGCAATTTGAGAAGCACTCAATTATCAAGAATTTTTGCATTCCCCCATTTTAGGACAAATATGTTCCTTATTTTAAACTCTGCAGGAACTACATAGAGGGAAATTATGCTCCAGGGGAGTATAACTTTCTTTTTTTGAAAACTCAGTTCCACATAAGTACATTTTTCCTCCCTCTCTGCCTTAGTGAACACACTCTTCTCTGACCTGTGGAATTCAGTAAAAAGTAGCTCATCTTGATCCTTCCCCAGTACCTATTTTGTGAAGCTGGCACCAGCATCACTGGATTGGAAGGGGCTGCCTCTCCTGGTCATTTCAGAGCCCACAGTGATACTTCTTTCTCTTCAGCAAATCCAGAAGGCTGGGGAGGTGATTGCTAATTGTTTATAAGCATTAACTGTTTACCAGTCATACTTGCTATTTTAAATCTGACCCTGCTATTATGTTGTTTTGTTTCTGTTCACAGTTAAGCTTTAAGCTGGATAGAATTTCGTGATGAGTCACTCCCATGACGGTAAAATGGGTATCGATCAAGCCATCCTGTTAATCCTGTGAGCGGTTTAGAAACAGAGGAGTCAGTCATAAGGTTTCTGCCAGTTTGAATCTCTGTGTGTGTGGTTTGGGCTGGACCTCCTGCAGAGGACTCCTCGTATCTGCTGATTAGAAACCTATACCGGTGCTTAGCTTAAGGGATGCTGGACTGAACTGGGTAGAGAAAATTCGGTTTTGTAAGAGTTGAAGTGAGAGTGTTTGGATTTTTCAGGTGTCTACAGAAGGGATATGTGATGTATAAGATGTAACCCCTGCCTTACAAGGAGCTTGCATCACTTTGAAAAGAAAAGGTATGCACAGCTGTTGGAAATAGGACCAGGCACCATTACCTTAGAGTAGAAAGAAAAGTAGAAATTGAGAAAGAGATCATTATGCCCAAAGGATCCTAGAGGCCTCATGGAAGTTCAGAAGGACTTTCCTAGGCATGGGTCCAGGTTTTTAAAGATGTGATACAGGGCTTGAGCAAGGCTGGAGAGAGGAGGGCTTATTTAGGTAGTAGTGGGGATGAGGTTGGGGATGGCTTTGGAGTTCCTTAAAACCCAGATTACAAGGTAGGAATCCAATTATCTAGTTCTGTTTTTTGTGTTGCATTAAAGCAACAGGCTAAAGGTTCCTGGTCTTTGGGAAAAAACCTAGAGCCCTTTTGGGAAGGCAATAGTGTCTAGCAAAGGAGATGGAAAGAAGCTGGTCCCAGAGATTCTGGGCAGGCCTCTCTGGCTTATCCTAATAGGTCTTCCAAATGCTTCTGCACATTCCTTGTTGTATTTGACTGCATTTGCTTATGGTAGATTCACTTTGAATGTCAGAAAAAAGAGCCTCCCAAATGATTACCATAGATACAAGTAAGTAGAAATGATTGTATTTCCTATTTTTTTTCTTTGCTTTCCTCCCCAGATTAATATACATTTTTTAAACCTGATATGTAGTATGACCTGTTCATGTAGTGCATTCTGTTTCCATAGAAGATAGGTGGGAATATTTTTATAAAGTATGGTACTACCTTTCTAGTATTGGGGTCCATAGGACTTTGGAGTAGGAAATTTCTCTCTGAACTGCTACTCTTGGGAGGAGGAGGAGGACTTACCCCTCTTTTTCCCTTGATCAGCATATGAACTGTCCACTATGCAGGCCTTTGTTTTGTGTCTCCCCTTGATGCAAATGTAATCTTTGCAGAATGAGCCCTAACCTGCACTGTTATTAGAACTCCTTTTGAAGCGGGTGAGCTAGAAGAATAGCAACTCCCACTCTGCTATTTTCAGGTATGAAAGCATTCCTGCAGTTTTGTTTCATGGGCCTTTGCATTTACTCAGACTTAGCAAGAATCTATCAAGTATAGCCTTAATTGAAAACAATGACTGTTGTTTTTAATCACAGTAGGGTGTTTGGAGATGTGAAATATTTAGGATCCTGAGGGTCCATTCCAGGTTCAACATTGGGGAGGAATGAGGAAGCTGAGGCTTGGGTCAGGCTCTGTCTATAGAAACTCTGAGCTCTCACCTCCTTCTTTGCAGCATGATAAACAAAACCCCATTTGTAGAAAGTGAGTTCCAGCTGAGCTTTTAATTATGGGGGTAAGGTTTGTATGTTGGTGGGGGCATGAAGCCAGAGGCTGGGGCTTACTTACTGGTTAATTTACTCTGGCCCTTCTGTTTCAAGTCTCAGCTCTTTTAAGGTTCAGAAAATAATACAAAATGCCTAGAATTTTTTAAATTCCTGGTCTTGGAGACTTGACTATATAAAAGAGCCAGGATTTTTGGGCTGGCCATTTCAAGATCAGCCATTTCCCACTTCCTGATTCATAGCTTCCAGGATTTGTAATGCCTGTAGTCTTTTTTTTTTTTTTCTTCTTCTTTCCCTCTCTCCTTTTAAAAAGCAACCATTGAAAGAAAAAATAAATAACAAAATCTCTATCCTAGAACTTCTACTTCCTGTTGTTGTACTATTGCACTCTGAAAAATAGCTTTTTTGTAAGTTTAGGCTCTTGTTTGGGCTTTTTCAAAGGAATTCTTGAGATCTTTTTGTTTGGACAGGCTGTATGAAGGCGATAAGTTAAAAGGACTTCAGCTTAATCAGCACCCAAGTGCAGAGGCTACATTTTAAAGTCTTTCTTAGCTTCATGGTGTGCATATGAATATAATCCAAGCAATTGTGAGCTGCTCAGTCAGTGCACACAGACGTTTTCCACTGTGACAGTTGCTTTCCCCATAATGTTTAATGTTTATTTTTAAAAGATGGATTCAGGCACAAATTGCATTTTGTGACTATAAAAGAATTGGGAATATTTATGATCTCTGCAACAAGGGAGAAAGATCCAAAATAATCAAGAAAATGTTGAAATGGCAGGCTTCACATTTTCCCACCATTCCTTTTCATGAAGTAAAAGTGCAAATCAGTGAAAGTGCCAAAAGTTCAAATGCTTCCTTGCTGCAAATTTTATTTCTCCAATTTGAAGATTCTGGTCTTCTCCGTGATAAAAATCATAACTTTTGAGAAATACCAGATATTTCCAACTTTAAGGGATGATGCTTTGTCCCCTTAAGTGGTCCTAATTGAGTTAACCAATTTTGCTCCCAGAATAATTTCATCTGCTGTGGATGGATTTTTGTTGTTATTTTGTTTGTTTGGTTTTTGGTGGGGGGCAAATACAAATGACAAAAAAGTTGAAGCAGAATATCTGGTGATATTTGATCAGAGACTCAATGAAGATTAACGCAAACATCTCTGGGTGGGGTTCCTATATCCAGCTTACATTCTGCGCCTCAGTAACTTTTCTTTGAAGACACTGACCATTGTTAGCTAGGAGCATCTCATAGTTCTGTGGCCTGCCTTCTCTGGGGTTATTGTTAGGACCTTTTACATCACACTTGATTTTATATTACATGGTTAGTTGATATGCTGGTACATCAGTCATACTGTATATATCATTATACTATATGATTAATTGATAGACTGGTAGCATGGCCATTTTCTGGAGGACTCTTGAATATGTACTTCTCTCAGGGGCAGACAAGAACCTGTAAAATAAATAGGGGATGATCTTTCTTGTTCTTTTGTCTGCCTCAGCTGCCCTTCTAGTGGGAGAATGACAGTTCTCTTGCTGTGTCATTACAGTTAGATATTCCCAGTTTTACCTTTGGCTGGCAAAGAAATTTCCAGTTTCTACTGGTAGCACAGAGTTCTTGGGAGCTGGGAGCTCTGAATTTGCAGATGACCAAGTAATTTATAAGGCCTTATTCATCTGTAAAATAGTCGCTGTGGAAATACCTGATAAGCACCCTGCTGTGTGTCAGACTCCTTTTTGTTTGAGACCAATCATCTTTTTCTTTCTGGAAATCTAGCAGACTCTCTTTTCTCAACATCCAGTGAACTTTCCATTGTGGTTGCAATTTCTCTGAAAAATATTTGGAAAAAATGTACAGCCGTGTTTCTCTCGTCTAGCGAAGGCTTTCTGGAGGGCTTAGACAAGACTGATCGGCAGAGTGAATTTGAGAAGGTCTCTGAATTGTCATTGTTAATGCTTTTTATAGGTTAGAAAATCTGTATGTTTGAAAGTGTTAATGATCAAATCTCAGCCCTTTGGAGAGTGGGTTTTAAACATTTTAAAATAATTTCTCTAAAGTGAATCCGATTGTCACATTGAAAGCAGGGATTTATTTTCAGACGATAACAAGACATGTCAAAAAAGGCAAAACTACAGTGGTCATGATTGCTCGGACTTAAACTTTCAGAAAGAGGAACTATAAGCTCCATGAAATAAGAACTATATTCACTGTTGTGTCCATGGTTTCTGGCACAGAGTGGTTATTCTGTAAATACTTTAAAGATATGGAGGTTCTGGGAATTCTAAGACCTAGACAAGATGATAATCCAAAACTTCCTCCTCCTTACCAGTACCTGTTCTCCCAGAAGAGCCCACTGTCTCCTGCATACAAGGTTTCCAGAGTGGGTTCATGTAGCTCTGAACATTGATTCAGCAATCATGTCTACATAAGGCACTGTAATGATTGCATATATTTGACCTGTTTAAAGATAATGTGCAGCTTCCATGAACAATGAACCTTTAATTAGGGACAAATTTGCCACCTTACACTACAATTATTTTATTACATTTAATGCTTTTTTCAAATTATAATAGTTACAAGTGGTTATTAAGGGAAAATTAGAAAATACAGTTAGGAAAAAGGAAAATAAAAATTATCCTTAATCAACCAGGGGGTAACCATTGTTAATAGTTTGTTGTATTATTTTTAACCCCTAAGCCTGTATTTATATATTTTTAAAAATAAAGATAGCATTACATTGTGTACAATAGGGATTATTCTCATTTAGCATTACATTTGTGTGCATGTGTGTGCATGTTCGTGTTTGTGTTCCAGTGCTGAGGATTAAACCCAGGAACTCAACCATGCTAGGCAAGTGCTCTGCCACTGAGCTATACCCCCAGCCACATTATGGATTTGTATCTGTTACATTTATCTGGAATATGATTTTTAATGGAATTATTAAAATTATTCAGTAACAGCTAAATTTAAACATTTTATACTTTTTCCCATTAAAAGTAATGTGATCAGGGGCTGGAGTGGTGGCTCTGTAGTTTGGCGCTTGTGGCCCATGTCTGGCATGTGTGAGTACATGAGTTTGAACCCCAGCAGCACCTATAAAGCTAGTCTTGGAGCAACGAAAGCCACATGAAAAACTAAATAAAATTTACCCTCTCTTTCCCTCTCCCTCTCTTACTATCCTTCTCTCTTTAAAAAATAAAATAAAAATGTGATCAAATAATTTTGTACTATTGTTGAAATGGTACTCTGATTTAATTCTTTGGGTTAGATTGTAAAAGTTGAAGGTATGGAATGCTAACAATTTGTAAGTGCATGCTTGTTATCCTAGTAAATATTGCCAAATTTTTTTTCAGAAAACTCTGAGTTCAGGCTTCCAGAAGTAGTACCTGAAATCCATATTCTTCACCAATAGTGAAAATTAAATTGAGACTTGCAGTTTTAGTAATTAAAAAAATTATATCTCATCATTTTAATTTCTTCTTTTAAATTTTGATAGGATCTTCATTTTTTGTTTTTCCCATTTTTTACTTGGGTTCTCAGGACATTCTTATTGATTTTTATAGACTCCATTATTACCAGGTGTTTTCTGTATTGTAGATTTTCTACTGCTTTGCATTGTTTTATCTTTTAGAAGTTTTTGAATTTTTGTAACTTGTTCACAAACACAAGCATCCTTTTTCCTTGCAGGTCTGGGGTTTGAACCCAGTGTCTTGCACTATGCTAGGCAAGCTCTCTACCACTGAGCTACATACCCAACTCAACTTATTGAGAGACAGGGTCTCACTAAGTTGCTGAGGTGGCCTCTAAGTTGCTATCCTTGTGCCTCAGACTCCTCAGTAGCTGGGATTACAGGTGTGTACCACTGTGCCAGCTACACAGTGCTTCATTTTAATAGCGAGTAACAGTCATTTATGGCGTTTAATTCTTTTGCTTAGAAAGTTGTACTTATGTCAAAATCAGTTGAAATTTTTTTAAATCAGTTAAATTTAATAATGCATGTTGACTTCTAGATTGTTTCATCTTTTTCTTTTACTTTTTAATACTTCTGGAATTTAGTTCATATTTAAATAAAGTGAAATATCACTTGTTGAAAATTCAGTTTCCCCATACTGCATTCACTATCTTTTTTCTTCATTGAATTTCTGACATCTTTTGTATTAAAGGCTGTATTTAAAAACTGACTTTCCACACTGATTTGCCTGCTGTTTGTGGTAAAATCGTACTTTTAAAAAACATTATAGCCTTTATAACATTATATACATGTTAACATCTTCTAGGAAGAATCTCCATTTAGATTAAAAATTTTTGAAGGAGTGTTTTTCAGATGAAAGGGTTTTTTTTTGTTGTTATTGTTGGTTTTTTTTTTATTTTTTTTTATTAATCTTCTCCACCACCCTTTCCCAAAGTGGAACCCATTAGATTTTTATTGTGATTGTTAATAGATCAATTTGGGAAAATAACAACATTTCCAAATACTTAAATTCTTCATGTGAGACATTTTACAACTCTCCATTTATTCAATTTATTTATCTAGCAAATCACAGAAGGTCATTGAGGTCTCATACTTTTCCTTTTGGTTATTCCTAGGTAATTACACTTTTTATTGGTAATTCAAGTTTTTATTCTCTGTTATATCTTTTAAGTAATTATTGCTTGTGCATGAGGAAAGCTATATTATTTTATTTATCTCAACTACTCAATTCATTGATTGCTCTTGTAATTTTTTTTAGTTGAGTCCCCTGCTTTTTCTATGCAGAAAATCATTAATGACTGATCAACAAGAATAATTTCGTCTTCATTTTCTCAGTACATAGCACCTCTTTACCTAAGGTGTATGTCATTTAGGAATATAACTGGCTATAAATAACCAAAAACCTATCTAATGAAGGCTTATTCAGTTAGGGATTTTTTTCCCCCCAAGTTCAGGAAGTCTTAAGTGGGGCACAGTGGTGTATACCTGTAATCCCAGCTATTTGGGAGACTGAGGCAGAAGGATGTTGAGTTTGAAGCCAGCCTGAGAAACTTAATTAGACCCTGTTTCAAAAAATAAAAAATAAAATATAAAAAAATAAGTTTGAAGGAAAGCAGCCTATGGCCTTTTCATTGTGCTCAAAGAGAGCATGAAGACTAAACCCTTGGCTTCTGTTTTTCCATTGTTAACATGTGACTTTTGTCCTTGTGGTCATAAAATGACCCTGAACCAGGCATCACCTCTGTTTCAGGCAGGAAAAAGTGGGAAGGGATTAAAAACAAAAGGTAAAAAGATAGAATGACCTGGCAGAAAGTGCTGTACAACCAGATGTCCCTCCCTCTCATTGGCTAGTGCTGACTTAATATGGCCAGTGACCAGTGGGAGCAGATAGTGTGCCTGACATGGGAAAAGGCTTGACTTGGAATTGACCTGTGCGTCCAGAATTGTGTTAAGTGCTAATTATGGGCATATTTCTCTTTCCCTGTCTTTGTCTCTGTCTCTGTCTCTCTCTTTGACTTATATTAATGGTAATATCTCTGTTATTTCTTTGACTTAAGAGAAGTTTTCATCTTGTTGAAGAATGATCTGTCAGTTTTCTTGGGTGGGTGTTAAATGTCATCCCATGTTATTTTGGCACCCATTTAGGTTCAAATGTTGCTATACCTGTTATTAATGTGATGTAGGAATAGATTACTTAGTAGTAATCCCTCTTCAACTTCCTGGAATAAACTATTTTTGATTGTGATGGGTGACTATTTAAAGTTCTAACTAAATTTGGTTTATTAAATCATATATTTAGATTTTCTTCATCTTTAATTTTAAGTGGGATAGCTTTATGGTTCTCTTTATATGTCTTTTCTAGAGTTTGCTATCAAATTTGGACTGGCTTTATAAAATGAATTAATAGGTTTCCTTTTTAGCTTCTTCCCTGTAACAGTTTATATAGTGTGGAAATAAACTGTCCTTTGAAAGTTTGAAAGAATTTACTTGTTAAATGCTTGGAGGCTGACACTTTAAAACATGAGTAGTTCTATGTCAACTTTAAAAAGTTCTTCCATGGGCGAATTCTGGGTTTATGGATCTTTTTTGAATCAATTTTGGGAATTTAAAAATTTTCAATAAATCAGTTAAAATTATAGCTCAGTTAAATGTAGGGTTTTCTTTATGGTGCTATTTTTACTGTGTTTGTTTTCTCAGATTTTTTGATTGCCTTCATTTTTATTCTTGATTATACCGGCCAGAGTGCTCCTTGTTTAGTGCTCCCCCTTCCAGAATTACTTCCTTCTTTAAGCCTCCATAGCACTTTGCTTATGTTAGAATTCTGTCTTTTTCTGAGTTTGCTTTGTTGAGTGTCAGCTCCTTGATGGCAGGATGCCTTCTCTCTTTTCTGTCTGCACCTTACCTTGCTTGTTTCAGGCACATGCTGTACAACTTGGTTGTTTAGTTTTTGTTTCTCTGTTATGTCTTCGCATCTACTTCCAGCTGTTCTGTTAATTATCAGAAAATTTTCCTTGATTACAATTGTGTTAACAGCATTGACCTTGGGGGGCTAAATGAGGAGGAAGATGTTTGCATATCTGGGTCCATCTCAATAGCTAGTCCATGGATAAACTTCCAAATTGAGGTTGTGCTATAATTTGCTGGATTTGTAAGCCATAGAAGGCAGCATGGATGGTGTCCAGTGCCTCCTGGCTACAAGGGGCTGGGAAGCATCATTGGGACCCCATTGTCCTGGAATAGTTACTTATTGAAGTATAGCCTTCCCAGGGGCTCATGCTCCATCCTCGGCCTTGAAGGTATTCTCCTCTCTGTATTGGTAAAAGTCAGCTGGATCAGTTAATGGGCTTAATTTGAAAATTCTGTTCATATCTCTGCTTTAGACCTAATTTGGGCCAATTCTTGAATTTAGGGTCTTTCTCTGATGTTGTCTGAATTGTTATTTGGCATGCATGGTCATGAGATCATCATTATTCAACTTGGGGAGTGGAGGAAAAATGCTATGATTTCCGTTGTGTCATGGAAAATCTGTTTGGAATTTTGATGGGGCTCTTGTATTCTTTCTTTTGAGCCAGCGATTTTCTGTGTAGGATGAAGAGTGATTGGGAAGGAGTTCACCATCCTCAAGTCAAGAGGCCCAGGGATCTGTCTACAAGAGGGACCTATGAATGAATGACAGGGTGGATGGGTGGGGCAGGCCTGCATATGGAAACTTAGAGGACCTGCATTGTAATTAAAAAAAAAAAAAGAAGGAGAGAGGGAGAAAGGGTGGGAGGGAGGGAGAGAGAGAGAGAGAAAGAAAGACAGAATCAATTTTATTTAGTTTTTTATGTGGCATTTGTTGCTCTGACACTTCATTGTGTATGTGGTGCTGGGGTTTGAACTCTGGTCCTTGCACATGCCAGGCAAGCGGCTAACCTCTGAGCCACCACTCCAGCCCCTACATTGTCATTTGGAAGTGTTCAGTGGTGATCTTGTTTGAAATGGTTTTGAGCAATTCTTCTATCTCCTAAATCATACAGGTGCTCTTTCATCCCCCAAGGTTATTGAGTTGTTTTCTTGGAGAGGCTAGAAATGTTCCAGGGGAAAGACAACTGCCCCTGTAACTTTAGTTTGACTATCCTGTTGGGTGGGCTTATATTCTGTTTAGGGACCATGAAGACTGACCTTTACCTTGAAGAAGTACCACTACCCTTATCCCCATGCTCTTGCAATATCTTTTCATGGGGAAAAGTGTCTCTCATGAGAAGAGCCTTTCTTAAAGAGAAATGGGTGATTTGGAAATGATGGAGATTTAATTGAAGAGCTTGTTTCTGTTTTACATATTCTTTAGGGACACTGAAAATAATCTTTCTCTGGGTTGCTTTTTACGTTTATATTTAATGTCTTATTTGGGGCTCATGTGGTAAGTGGTTATGCTTAACTTTTCTTACTGCACATTTTACTCAGATATGGCTTGTGGGTAATTTTCCCCAGAGTTGATTAACTTTTCATATCAGCTACCTTTTTACCTACCAGGAGGTCTGGTTTACACAGCTAGATATATTGAGCACACACTGATGGAATGACTGGGTTTTTTCCTCTGATGTTTTAAAGATTCTTTAAAAGCAGGGAACATGGGGCTGGAGCAGTGATTCAGTGGTTATGGTGCTTGCCTGGCATGTGCAAGGATGTTGGTTCAAACCCCAGCACCACATATACAATGAAGTGTCTGAGCAACAAAAATCACATGAAAAACTAAATTGATCCTCTCTTTCTATCACTGTCCCTCTCTCTCTCAAAAAATATAGAACATGTGCTTTGTTTTCTCTACCATCTGACAAAGTGCCTGGCACATAATAGGTATTCATTTAAACAGTTACCCTTGGGCTGGTATCAGGGATTTTAGAAGAGATCTGATGAATTTGGGTTTTATAACTTGGAAAGGAGATGTAGAGCCCCCCTCCCCCCACATGTCTGTACCTCAGTGATTCCTGTAGTGACCTAAATGTTTATTTTAGAATTCAAAAAGTGCCCTTTTTAGCAAATGAAGTCTTTCACAATCTGATGTTCTCCAATTCTGTGCTGTCTCTTCCAGAAGTCCTGTCTTTGGGGGCTCTTCTTGTTTGGAAGTGAGGAAGTTGCTGGAAAGTCTCCTGGGTTTTGTTAAGGGACTTGTGTTTGTGTGGGCATTGCCCACTTGAGTTACAACTTGTTTACTGTCATTGGTTTTTAAGGAATGAGGTAATCTTAGCTCAGCTTAGTGTAATACACTATAGTTTTGTTTGTTGAGGAAATCGTCTGTTAGTTTTTAAAGATGTTAAAAATGTAAGAATCCTCTTACAGAATTACATTTGACAAGCCAATTTCACAAGCACATCTCATTAGTCACAGTTGGGTAGCAAGGCTTATTGTTTAAAGGTTTTGTTTTGTTTTTGTTTTGTTTTTTTTTTTTGGAAAGGAAACCTTTATATAGAAACCAAATGGTTTCAGAGGCCAAGAAATGGCACAAAGGCCCCAAATATTTGCAAATCCAGATACATCATTTTTTAAATTTCTTTTAATCTCTGAGACAGTGAGATAGCTATTAATTGAAGTACTTATATGTAATATTTGAGATAAATGAAGTGAGAGCATCTTGACCACCTGGCAGACGTAGAATTTTGGGTTCCTCCTGGAGGCTGATAGGGTTGCCCTTTGCAGCATCTCTGCCAGTTAGTTGGGTCTCTGAGCCATGTGCTGGTGTTCATTTTCAAGACTGTACTGCTCATCCCTGAGCCAGTTGTTAAATCACTTTGGATGTGTTGACAACCTCAGCAAGTCATAACTTTAAAAAAAGGTTCAAATTTTAAGAAGGTAGGGAAATGATCTCCTAGTGAGACAACTTCTGCCTGCAACCCAAAAGCTTCTAAGACATAAATTCCATGTTATAAACAACTTGTAATTTTCATAGTTTTCAATTTTAGCTCCAGCAGCCTCTATGATAGATCTTAAATATGTTTATCACAGCTGGAAAAATGTTGTATTGTCATTGTTGTTTATCATAATATGCCACCTATAACTGTAGATCTGCTTTCTTGTTTTATGCTTTTTAATGGAGAGCTGCATGTGGGGGGAGGGAGTATGAACTGATGAATATAAATGATACCTAGAAATTGAAAGAGGAAAAAAAAGTGTTTAAGCCAGGACTCTACTCAGGTTGCAGTGAGATGTCAGTTGGCAACCTCCATGCTGTGGTTTACTGAATAATACTTAATGCTTAGCACAGCCCTCAGTTAAGATCTTTTTATGGTTTTTTTCTGAATGTTTTACAAACATAGCTAAAGCTTATCCTTTTTAAAGGGAGCAAAATATGGCCATTGAGGTACTGCAGTTTAGGGAGTAGAAAGCACATTGCAGTCAGGAGAAGACTTTTCATATGCTGTGAGCTTGTGTGGGGTTTGAATTTGGGCAGCCTTGGTTTGCACTAATATCTAGTGACTATTATCTGGAGAAAATTATTTACTTTCCCTGAACTTCAGATGTTTGGGAGACTTTGTGAGGAGTTTGGCCCCATCCTCACTATCCACGGGTTCTACATCCGCAGATCCCACCAACCTCAGATTGAAAATATTTTTAGAAAAAATTTTGTCTGTACTTAACATGTACAGAATTTTTTGTCATTTCATAAACATATAGAATAACAACTATTTATATAGTATTTACATTGTATTAGGTACATCAGTTATTTAGAGATGATTTAAAGCCTGCAGGAGGATATGTATAGGTTATATGCAACCACTATACCATCTTATTTAAGGGACTTGAGCATTCACAGATTTTGGTATCCAGGGGGTAGGCCTAGAATTAATTCCCTGGGGATTAATTGAGGATACGGAGGGACAACTGTATACGTTCTACCTCTTCTCCTCCAGGCTTGAGATTGTCCCCATATTAATTTTTTGTTAGTTTCAATTTTGTTCTGCTGCTCTGCACGTGATTGGGTACAATTTGTTAAAATAATTTGAAAATTGGAAATCATTTTAATAATATCTTAGGCCAAGCATGATAAGGAAAGTCAGTTTTATGGGCCTACATCTTATTACAAAGCTAAATGGAAACCAATGTTAAATTGTTTTAATTTATCAGTTTCTTTGCCATTCCATCCCATGTATACTAGAGGATCAACTTTCACTAGATTGAATAGCTAAAGAGTGGTTTGTAGCATTTCAAAATCCCATTTAACTTTTCCGTTGGAACTATTGACTTTTAAGAAAAACGATGCTGTGTTTGAGCTTATGGTAATATCATTGTGATTTCTGGGCAGTGTGTGGAAATGTTGGATGGTGGGCATTGAGCCCAGCAGTGGAGGACTATGTTCTTTAGACCCCCAGGGTTGGTAATCCCATGTAGGTCCTTGCCAGGCTGTAACTTACTTGGGGATAGTCCCTACTGTCTGCTTTTGTTGGTTTGCACAGGGGATCAGTAAGCCTCCAGGGCGTTCACTCCTCTGTGCTGGTTTCCATCCTCAGCTTCCTGCATGCATTGCTCTTAGTTACCCAGCCGGGCATCTCTTCCTCGGATCTCCCTCTTTGTCTGCCCTTTGGCATCTTCCCAGTGGTTTAGCCACAGGCCTCTGTCCCTGACTGGCTCAGACCATGTTTCTCTCAGCCCATTGTCTACCCAGGTTCCCTCCAAAGATGTCTAGGACCTAGTGTGATTCCTGTAAGTTACTGTTGAAGACAGGGCATGTGCGTGCAAGAGCTAGTGTGCTTCTGGTGTTCTGGTCTAATGTGGGACCAGCGGTGGGTCCCTCCTTAGCTCCGTGCAGCCTGGTCACTGTGCGTTGGTGCTATAGCTTTGTTGGATGATGGAGCAGCTTCCAATATCTTTTCTTTTTCTTTCTTTCTTTTTTAATAAAGAGGGACAGTGAGAGAGAATCAATTTATCAATCTTTATTTAGTTTTTCAATTGGCTTTTGTTGCTCCAAGAGTGTGTTGTGTATGTGGGTGCTGGGGTTTGAACTCGTGTACTTGTGCATGCCAGGCAAGCGCCGTAACCGCTGAGCCACTGCTCCAGCCCCAGCTTCCAGTATCTTTTCACTTTACCTTAGAGCAGTGCCAGGTAGGAGTGATTGAGGGTACTGTTAAAAGCTTTTTAAAAATTGTGATAAAATAACACATAGCATAAAATTTATGTTTCTCAGTTTTGAGCACACAGTTCTGCATACCTCAAGGTTCATCCATGTGTGTAATGTGTATTAGAATTTCTTTCCTTTTTAAGGCTGCATGTTATTCCAGTAGTATGTATATAATGTATTTGTACCACATGGTATGTAACACTTATTCATTTATCTATTGGTGGACACTTGGGCTGCTTCCACCTTTTGGTTCTTTCTTATGTATTACTGCTAATAGAAACATGGTTCTACCAATAGATTTTCAAGTTTCTGCTTTCAGTTCTTTTGTGTTTATCTTCAGACATGGAATTGCTGATCATATGGTAGTTGTGTTTTTTAACTTTTTGAGGAACTGCCATGCTAAATGCCGTTTTCCAAAACAATCCTTCAAGTTTCCCATATTTTCTTTTTTGGAGGGGCACAGCGGATAATAGTCACCCTAATGGTTGGGGGGTGATAGTATCTTATTGATTAAATTTGAAGTATTATTCTAACCTAACTGCCTTGGTGACCCCAGTCCAGTGAGCAAGTAAGGACTCACTTCAGATGAAATGAGTACAGCTAAGGCCCTATACCATTGAAGGGTATCCTCTGCTCTCATTGAGTTTTAGAGACCTGTGGTGGAGATATGGGTGTTCCAATAGACAGCTGTGAAGTACCAGTGCATGTCTTGGAATTTAGGAACCTCAGGTGGTTTCACAGCCCTTTTGCAGAGAGTTGATGCTAATGTCTGCTGGGTGTGCTGCAGATTTCGCTCTGCTTGACAATATGAGATCAGGGCTTTTGTTCTTACCTTGCACTAGCTAGTGGAAGAATTTTGAGAATATCACCTAATCTCTCTGAGCCTTAGTTTGTTTGCTGTAAAATGATGTCACAGATGTTTAAGGCTCAGGACCTGTGAGTTCAGAGGTCCATAGATGGGGTTCAGATGACCCTCTGCAACTGCATACAGATGCCTTGTAAGTATAATTCTTTTTTATTTATTTATTTTATTTAGAGAAAAGATTCGGCTTTTATTAGACTTTCTGAGAGATCTAGAACCTAAAAACGAAACTGTGGTTAATCTGGGGGGCTCCCCTTTAACCTACTGTACTCTGCATGTGCGTGGCCTCTGTAGTGGCCTACCCTTTCCATACCTCCTTGCCCTGTGCTGTGGGTGACAACATTGGCCACTCACAGTTCACATCAAGTAAGCAGAAGCTCAGTCAGTGGTAGGGAAATTAAATCATCCTGCAAAAATCAATGTTAGTGAAATTAAACCACTTGATCTTAAAAGCAACATGGAATAACCATTTTTCATTTTCATTGAGCCATTTTCCCTCCCTGTATGACATTTCTGTGTGTTTCTGGTGTCCTTTTCAAGGAGATGCAACTTGGGATGGTAGCTCTAGATTTTTATTTACTACATTGAGGTTAATCATCAGTTGTTTCATGAGAAAGTATTAATCTATAGTAGTAGAATATATTTGCCGTGGGCAGAGACCTTACATAGTTCAAAGATGATTGAGAAAGCGTGTTAGGATGTGGCCATACATTCTGACATTATGGATGGATACTGGTTACCATGTTACATTGCTCTTTTGGAATGCTGTGGTAGGGAATAGTGTTGATGTTGAACAGACCCTGTTCAATAGAGAGAACTATTGTGAACAAGCGCCAGGTCACCTCTGAGGGCAGTTGCTCCTTGCCATCCCTGGTTCTCCCAGCCCCCATGATCTGTTCTATATGGTGGTCCCTCCAAGCTGTGATCAGAGGAGGGACCACCATACAGAATGACCCTAGAGCGAAATTCCAAAGTATCTGTTAACTTTTTTGGGTGTGGTTGAGGTCAAGGAGATGGAAAAGCAAGGAATGAATAAAGAATTTATGATCATTTTGATGATAGTGATCATAGAAAAAATACATGCTGATGACAAACTGTTTAAACAGAGTGTAAGGAGGAAAAATACCAAGCCCCTTCCTACTTACTCTCTAATTCTACCTCTGTCCTCCTTCCTGAAGGCAAGCTTTGCGGGCACCCTGATGCAGAGCAAACAAGCCATGTCCTGGTTGGTTTTTAAGCACACATTTGTAGTTTGTAGCTTTTCAATTCAATATGTGTTAGCTATCTTCCTATGGCACAGTGATCTTGTTCTTAAAGTTTTGAGTATATGCGGAAACATGAATGTACACTTCTTGGGAATTAAATTAATGTAGAATCTTTTTTTTTTTCAGGGCTGAGGACCAAACTCGGGGCCTTGCGCATGCTAGGCAAGCACTCTGCCACTGAGCTAAATCCCCAACCCCTAATGTAGAATCTTAAGAGTAGAAAGCCACACACCCATCTTTTCTCTTTCTGCTACTTGTTGTCTACTTCCCTTCCTAGAGGGAACCATGCACAGTTAAGTGTCTCCTTCCATGTGTTTATGTGCTTCTGAAATAGGTGAATAAGACAGGAGAAGCAAGCCACAGAACAAGAAGAGTAGTTTGAAAAAAGAAAACCCGGAAATTAGATCATTGTCGTCTCTGAGGCTTGTTCCTCCACCCCACCACATGCTTTCCTTTGAAATAAAATTTTTCTTCTAAAATAGTTTTAGATTTACAGAAAAGTTGCCATGGGGGCTGGAGTGGTGGCTCAGTGGTTACAGTGTTTACCTAGCGTGCCTGAGGACCGGAGTTCAAACCCCAGCACCATGTATGTACACAGCGAAGTCTCAGAGCAAGGAAAACCACATGAAAAACTAAATAAAATTGATTCCGTCCCTCCCTCTGTCTGTCTGTCTCTGTCCCATTCTCTTAAAAAAAAAGTTGCCATGGTAGTGCAGAAAGTTCCTGTGTACTTCCCCTAAAATCCTACATCATTGTGGTATATTTGCCACACTGACGGAATTGTATTGATCCATAACAGTGAAAGAACTGAACGTAGCACTTTTGTTCATATTTGCTTGATAGTACTTCCCCAGTCCAGGATCCCATGTTACCTTTAGTCATCATGTCTTCTTAGCCTCCTTTGGTCTGGGACTGTGCCTTGGGCTGTCCTTGTTTTTTGGTGACCATTACAGTTTTTTTTTCTTTTCTTTTCCTTCCTTCCTTCCTCCCTCCCTCCCTCTCTCTCTCTCTCTCTCCCTCCCTCCTTCCCTCTCTTTCTTTTTTTTTTTTAAATGGTATTGGGAATTTAACTCAGGGATGCTCTATCACTGAGATACATTCCCAGCCCTTTTTATTTTTATTTTGAGATAGGGTCTCACTAAGTTGCTCAGACTGAAAATATTACTAAACAAACAAGATGAAACAGGAGGTGTCACAATACCTGACCTGAAATTATACTATAGAGCATTATATTTGTATCAAAACAGACCAGTGGAATAGAAGATACTGAGACAAATCCACAAGTCTTTAACCATCTGATATCTGACAAAAGGGACAAAAATATAGTGCAGAGGAAAGACAGCCTGTTCAACAAATGATGCTGGACAAACTGAATAGCCATATGCAGACAACTAGATTAGATCAATTAGACAATTAGATCCTTATTCTCACCCTGCACAAAAAATCAAATAGAAATGGATCAAAGAATTAGGAATTAAACCAGCAACTATACAAGAAAGGATCAGCACTCCACCACATCAGTGTTAGGCACCTTCTTCCTTAATAAGACTCCCATAGTGCAAAATTTAAAGTCAAGAATCAATGAGTGGAATGCTGCTAAACTCAAAAGCTTCTGCACGGCTAAAGAATTAGTCAAGAATGTCAAGAGAAAACCTACAGAATAGGAGAAAATCATTGCCTGCTATCCTCTGACAGGGGACTAATATCCAAAATATACAAAGAACTCAAAAAACTAAACACCAAAACCACAAAAAATCCAATCAAATAAATGGGCTAGGGAACTAAACAGAAACTTCTCAACAGAGAAAGTCCAAAAAGTCAATAGATATGAGAAAATGTTCTACATCACTAACAGAGAAATGCAAATCAAAACTTCACTGAGATTTCACCTCACTCCAGAGTAGCAAAAATGAAGAATATGAACAATAACAGATACTGGAGGAGTTGTGGGGAGAAAGGAACACTAACATACTGTTAGTGGGACTGCAAATTTGTACAGCCACTTTGGAAAGCAGTGTGGAGACTCCTCAAAAAACTAGGGATGGAATCACGTTATGACCTAGCTATCCCACTTCTGGATATTTTTTCTCAAAGAGCTAGACTCAGCATGCTGCAGAGACACAGCTACATCAATGTTTATAGCAGCTCAATTTACAATAGCTAAACTATGGAACCAACCCAGATGCACCTCGCTGGATAAATGGATTCAGAAATTGTGATATGTATGTATGTATGTGTGTGTAAGTGTGTGTGTGTGTATATGTACACGCACATACATACATACATGAGTTCTACTCTGCTTTTAGAGTGATACAGCATTTGCAGCAAATGGATGGAAATGGAAAAAAATCATGGTGAATGAAATATCCCAAACACAGAGACTTAAGCACTGATGTTTTCCTTCATATGTGGAAGCTAGAGTAAAACCTAAGGTAGGATGAAAGTTAGCAACATTTAATTAATAAACCCACCAAAGTTGAAATTTCACATAAGCTGGGGAAACCATAACTATGAAGGTAGGGGGAGAAGGGAGGGAGGCAGGCATAGGAGGAACGGATAAGGGGATTATCAAAACAGTTGGGAATACTCGACTCCCATGAGAAGCCTAACTATACACAGGCAGGCAGAGAAACTCAGACATTTCAAAAATTATTATACATGTATATGCTCATTTCCTTTTATAGCATGGGAGTATTACAGAGGATATATGAGATTGTGGAGTGAATGAAGGGGAGGAGATCCTAGGCCAGGATTGGCCTTAACTTTCTTTGTCAGTATTCATGTATGCATGAATATGTAATAATTCCCTCCAATATGTAAGACTGTGTCAAACAAATTATACACACACACACACACACACACACACACACACACACTGCTCAGGCTGGACTTGAACTTGCAATCCTCCTGTCTCAGCCTCCCAAGTTGGTGGGATTACAGGCATGTTCCAGCATACCTGGTGTCCATGATAGTTTTGAAGAGCATTAGTCAGTTTTATGTTTCCATTCATTTGTGTTTGTCTGATGGTTTTGTAAGGTTAGACTGGCTCCATGAGTCTTGGGGAAGAAGACCACAGATCTGCAGTGCCCTCATGTCCTATGACATCAAGGGTGTGTACCATCTCTCTAGCTGCAGAATGCAGAGAACCCTGTGTATAGATTCACTGGGTCTGTTTGGTCCCTGCTTTCATGGTGTGCTGAGCACAGGGGACTGCCTGCCTTTTGGACTGTCTCCAAATCACAGGAGTTTGCTAATGTTCAGTTTCTGTGTTTCCATACCTACATTCTCAGGCCACACCTACATTATCCTAAAGGAGAGGAATAGGAGAAATTTTTACTCCTTCAGAGTGTCTAAGATGTGGCTGTACTCATTCATGGCCACCATTTGGAAATGCGTCTTTTACCTGGTGCCAGTGAGCATTTGTATTTATTCCTTTGCTCTTAACTGACATAGTTGTGTCTGTCCAGGGTTACTGTTTTTTTTTTGTTTTGTTTTCTGAGTGATTGTTCTTGACTGCATATTGCAACGTGTCATTGGCTTTTAAGCAAATTAACATCTAGACAGTGCTGGGGTATCAGAATGCAGGGAGCAAAAATTGGAGGATTATTACAGGGGTGAGGCAGCTCCTCATCAGATCCTCCTTCAGTATTTATTCCTCCGCATCCATTCCATGCTGGGCTCTTTAATCCTCCACAAGAGTCCATCAAGTACATGCCTATCACCCTTTACCAATGCCTTGGGGAGGCTTTGAGACTCCTAGTTTTACTGCTGCATGACTTTGGAAATGTTTGCCCCCTTCCTGGAGTGATAGGGTAATGGTAGCATGGTATTCTCTGGAATGCCTGGGTGATGGGGTGGGCAGACTTAGGTTGTGTGTGGGGGGTACAAGTTCCAGCATCTCACATCATTGAGAGGTCTACCTTAAAGGCAAGGGTTGCTTACACTTTCCAGAGCTGTCTATATACTTGAAAATTATGTTGGTCTTAACCAAATTTATGAAGAAAACCAACAGTGACAAGAAACTTCTCAGTTGCCACGGAAGAACGTGTGGACTTGTTGGTGCGGTTGCCTTTTTAAAAAAAAATTTTCTCCTTGTGTTTTTTTTTTTTTTTAATTTGGCTGTTGATAAACAGAATACCTTTATTTTATTTATTTATTTTTATGCAGTCCTAAGGATTGAACCTAATGCCTCACATATGCTAGGCAAGTGCTCTGCCACTGAGCTACAACCCAATCTCTGTTGGGGTTGGCTCTTAATATTATGTGATCTTCATGTGATCCGAATATCAGCATTAATTGAAGACTGTGTGAACTGAGATTGAAGGCTAAGTTGCTTCCCTGTGCCTTCCAGTGGTAGTTGGAGCTGTATGTAAGCACTGTGTAGAAGCAGAGCTTTCCACCTGGAAGACAGATGATGAAGAAGGAAGTAGTGAGTGGAGGAAGCTGGAGTGCAGATTTCTGAATTTGGAAGATGCACCTCTGTCCTCCAGGAACATTGCTGGCACAGGAAAAGTTCTTGTGGTTGGGTCAGATTGTGTTTTCTGTCCTCCCCCTGCACCACTCCTACTGCTTCCAGAACAGAAATGAGAATTTGACATTCTGCAGGGTGATTAATTTGTGGAAATGGTCATGCTTTTCAGGGGAATATCAGATATGGAATGATAGCAGTTTTCCCAACTAAGTCAGTGCTTTATCCATTTATGTATGGACTGCGAGAAAGTCAAGCTCTGCAGAACTTTTTACAGGCTTCTTTGTTTCTTTCTTTAGGGGTCACAGGTCAGGGTTGATGGAAATGTCTACCTCAGAGCCACATTGATCAGATGGCTCTCAGGATGCACAGTGTATGCTTCTTCTAATCCTGGGGACCTGTCTGCCTCGAGAGATACCTCCAAAGAGAAATCTGCCTCAGAATTACGTGCAGTAATCTAGATTTATGTCCCAAATCTGTCCCTCAATATCTGAGTGATCCCAGAAATTTCATTTGGTCCATATTTACCTTTAGTTTCCTTTGATGTAAAGCAGGGCAAATAACACCTTAAAAGAATCATTAGTTGTAAGTCAGTCGAACTCATAAAATCTCAGAAACATGCTGCTCCTCAGAAATCTTTATTACCTTTACTGTCCAGTTTGATTTCAAATATATTCGATATATTCATGGAACTCAAATGCTTTGCCTTGTGTGGTCCACGTTCTGTGTCCCTCTCCCTGAACAGGGTCCCATAGAGCTCTTCCAGCTCTTGTCCCTGGGGTCCTTCATCCTTCACATGCTTGGTTTCTACAGCCATTCCTTATAAGACAGGCTTTCTGGTTTCTGCTCCTTCCTGGCTTTCACTTGGATATTGTCCCATTGGCTTGCCTGTCTTTTACGGTATGGAGACAGAACCTAACATACTACTATTTGGAGCCTCTCCTCTAGCCCCTTATTCTACTAAGTCTCTCTTAGGTTCAGTCTAAGACCGCCTGAATGTTTTTTTTTTTTTTTGGCAGGCACAACACCCCATCATCACATACAGAAATTATATCCAATTAAATCTCCTAAGTCTTTTTCACACCTCCTACATTTGTGCATTTCTTTTTTTGCACCCAAGTATCCAAATAACATTATTTCCTCTCTGTTGCAATTCCAGTCTGTTGATCTTTTTAGCTCTTGACTCTGTAATTCAATGTATTTGCCATCTCTCCTGGAGTCAACCTTGAATTAGATAAACATTTTTTTCTGCGCCATTGATCAGATAATTGATAAAAATATTGAAACATTCATGACTCTGAGAGAGCCAAAACTTTCCTTGGGCTATTCATTGGTCAGTGCTTGGGGAAGTGAACTGTACTTTTACCTAGCTATTCAAATGTAGTTCATATTTCTTTATCCTGTCAATGAGGACATGATGAGTTTGTTTGTTTTTTTTTAATTTGAGAGAGAGGGACAGTGAGAGAAAGAGAAAAATCAACTTTACTTAGGTTTTCATCTGGTTTTCTTTGCTCTGGCAGTTGTGTATGTGGTGCTGGGGTTCGAACCCAGGTCCCCACGCATGCCGTGCACCATTGAGCCACCGCTCCAGCCTGACATGATGAGATTTTAACACGGCATTGTAGATAATGTGTGTGTTCCCAACGTTTACCAATTAAAAAAATCTGTTTGCCAGGTAGGAGTGGGAAAAGAGACATTTCAAAATCCCACGTTATTATGGTTTACTACCTATAGCTTCACATTGCATCAGTTTTTTTTTTTTTTTCATTTGTACACTGCTAGAGTACAGGTGGGGAATTTACCACCATGTGGCTTTGGTGTAGGGCTGTGATTGGTTATTAACTGCAGCAGAGCAGGACTGAGTTGGTTGAGAGCATGCTGTTTATGTCCTTTCTGGGGAGCCAAGACCTGGTTTTAGACATCTTCTCCTGGCAGTGGGCTGAGAGTGACTTCCATGCGGCTGCTGTCTTGGCTGGATGGTGGAGGCTCCCATGGCTTGAATGAAAAAATCTTAAATGTAAAGGGTACCTGGTTTTGGTGAAAATTGTAGTGTGCCTCAGTGAAGGAGTCAGGAATCCAGATTGGCTTCCAGATGCTTTGATGGGCACAAAGTGGAAAAAGTACTCTTGTAGGGGGAAAGTAGAGTGTGGAAGTGTTGGGGCAGAATAGTAAATGCAGAAGTTGTGGTAGATGTGATGGCCCTTTGCAAGAATAAGGGTGATGACTGAAGGGAAGCCACGGACAGGGTCAATGGCTAGAGCTGTTGTGCCATGTTTTTTTTGTTTTTGTTTTTGCTACTGGGGATTGAACCCAGGGATGTATTACCACTGAGCTACATCCTCAGATTTTTTTATTTTTTCATTTTTTGCGGTGGAGTCTTGCCAGGTTGCTGAGGCCAGCCTCAAACCTGTGATATTCTCCTGCCTCAGCCTCCCCAATCAATGGGATTACAGGTGTGTGCCACCATACCTGGCTCCTCATGTTTGTTTTACCACATATTATAAGGCAAAAGTTCTGTTGAGGTACACATGGACTTCAGAAAGCAACCTGTGTACACCCAAAGGAAGAAATGATGTAGTGAGGTTCCACTTCTGCTCTTGAATTAGAACTGTAGTGCAGTGTCATTATGATTTAGTTTAGAAAGATGGTTGGTTGCATATGGTGTTGTAGCTTCTGCCTACTTTGCAAAGAGGTGCTTCTAGGCATCTGCCTGTCCCATTGCATCCTCTTGCCTGTTAGACTGTGTGCTCCATGGCACACATGTGCCATGTTAGACTGGCATTTCCATGGCAGTCAGTGTAGGACTCTTGTGTCCTATGTGTGCCCTGACATTTCTGATTGTGCTGGATGCATTCCCACAGCTATACTTGCCCTGGGTGGCATTTTAAAATGTCTGGCTAATGTGTGCCCTATCTGTGGCAGAACTGTGGCCAAACCTGTCTGCTTTCCTGTTGGGCTGTCCTTAGTCCATAGTAGTAGATGGACTGTGTAGCCTGTCATCAGCTGTCCTTTTACACTTGTGTGACCCAAATGAGGGGCAGGATAAAATGCAGCAAAAGTTTTCCCCTATACTTAAAAAATTGTGGTAAAGTACATATAAATACACCATTTTAAGTGTGCAGTTCATGTTAAGCACATTCACATTGTTGTACATCAATCTCCAGAACTCTTTTCATCTTGCAAAATTGAGACTGTACATGTAACACTAACTCTCTAGCCATCTTCCTCTCAGTCCTTGGCAACCACTTTCGGTTCCTATAATTTTGACTTCTCTAGGTACGTCATATAGTGGAATCATAATCATACTGACAGTGTGATTCCACCATATAACTTACTTCATCCGTGCTGCACCAACTCTCAGAATTTTGTTCTTTTTAAAAGAGTGATATTCCATGGTATGTATAGACATTCGTTCATCCATTGTTGGACACTGGGCTTGTTTGTCTCCCTGCTGTTGAGAATAATGCTGCTATGAACATGGGTGCACTATCCCCTATACTTTTGTTTGGTTTCTGCCACTGCCATTGTGGGCTGTTCCCATACTCTATAGTTAGCATGAATTTCATGCTCCAGCATTCCCAGTGGCTGCCCCTTTCTGTTACTCTCTGAGCATGAGGCTCTATGTCCAGCAGATATTTCCTCCTTGACTTTATGAGCTTATTCTATGCCATACCTTCCTTTACTTTTCCCTCCTTTGGCCTGCCTCTTCCTGTTCTCCCTTAGACTTCTCAATCACATAAGACCCTGCCCTCCAAGGCCTGTACTATATAGCCTCTGGTCACATCAGCCTACTTGCAGGGAATTCTTTCTCTGAGATTCTTCTCTGTAGCTTTTAGTACCTGCTTGATTGTCATGAGATGATTCCTTCTCTGGACGTTTGAGATCCGTGTCCTGTCATGTTTTGCATGAGGGCTCCTATAGTGATTGTTTTAGCATCTTGCAGGAATAGTTAGTTATCTTGATCTGAGTGTGCAGGAAGGGGCAGTTCAGTGGTACAGTGCTTGCCATGAATAAGGCTGGGGATTGGATCCCATGCAGTTGGGGTGGGGGAAGGAATTGTGACTAAGTGTGCATCAAGCCCGTGGTGTTGCCTGTGTGTCAGAAAGACTGCATGCAAGCTCATGGAGGCTCCTCCAGGTCATTGACATGGACTGGGTACATTCTTCACTCCATCAGAATTGGGTGCTCCATGAGTGTAGGAATCTGTTGTTTTTGTTTGTGGCTGAATTCCCAGCACCTGGAAAGTGCTTAGTACATGATAGACATTCTATTAATATTTGTTGGCAGAATGATAAATTTAAGTCCCAAACCTGCATCTGAGTCATGAGGAAACTGAGGCACCGAGTCATGTAGCAGCTGATCTCACTCGGGCCATGAAAGTGGTTTGTGAAGGTACCAACAGATGACTTTCGAATACTAGCCCAGTACCCTTCCTATTTAGTAAAGTCTCAAAATCAGGAGCCTCAATTTAAGAGGTTTCTCTCTCTCTCCCTCTCTCTCTCTCTCTCTCTCTCACACACACACACACACACACACACACACACACACACACACTTATTGTCTATTTGTAGTGCTGGGGATTGAACCCAGGGCCTTTGCACATGTCAGCCAAGTGCTTTGAGCTACATTCCCCTCACAAAGTTGATATTTTAACACTGTATTCATGAAGAATCACACCACAGTGTTAAGGGAAAAAATGAATGGGATTTCCACACTGATTATGTTAGATTTAGGTAACTGGCTAATTAAAAAAGAGTATAGGTCACTTAAGGAAACTGGATCATTGTAGGGCAAAGTAAAACACTTTTGAAATGAGCATGTGAGCTGTAACTGGAACAATGTCATGTGTTCTATAAAATGAAGCCAATTAGAGGACTGGGACACGGGGCCAATTTTATTTAGAATGTTTGCCTGCTTCTGAGCAGAAAATCAAAAATCATGGGATGGGAAAAATAAGGCAGAAGGAGCATGATTTTTTGCAGGGAACTAACTCATTGTAGCATTTGCTCTGACATGGCTGTACCCTGGACCTTTCCTAGCACCAATCTCTGGCTCTGGGTTGGGTGGGAGGGTGATGAGGAAGAGAGAGTGTGACTTGCAGGTGTTGTCTCCTGGAAAAGGGCTCACTTCAAGGCAGAACTCTGATTCCTAGAGGGACCTTATCTCTGGGGTAGTGGGTGGGAATGTAATCAACAGAACTTATTGTGCTGTTTCATCAAAAAGTCAACCATCCATCAGAGCCATGAGTAATTAAACAGTGTTAGAGCCTCTTACAGGAGTGTTTTAAAGATATATAGCCTTAGAATATTGGACTTTTGGATATTTTAAGACCAGAAAGACATTTAGAGTAACTGTCAGAGTAGGTAAAAGTTGGTTTTTTTTTTTTTTGAAGACTTAAGAAAACAGTTGTTGCTCCTCTATCAAAGAAAAATAAAACTGTATTTTCACCAATCTGTTTGACTACAGATGCTTTAAGAGGAGGGAACTCTGGGGCTTGTGTTCCCTTCAGTCTTTGAATTAATTCCCTTTAAAGTTTTCATTTCTTAATTGGCATGGTAGGATATAAGCATCTTACCCGTCTTTGTAAATTTTTTGCTGTATTGCAGCCTTCAGTTTTAATGTTCCATGCCTAAAGTTCTGCATTTTACATATGCACAGATCTTTATGCTATGTTTATATGCGTGGTAAAAACGGCTGTACTGTGGGGCAGTAGAGAACAGTTTGCACACGCAGATTACACATTTTTAATTTCTTTTCTCAGAATCACCTGTGTAATGGAAATCCCTTACATTCCTGTGATTGCCTTTAGTTATTGAATGTGTCAGGTGGTGAGGACTGCTTGTCTGTGTAAAATAGAAATGTACATATACAATGTAAACACATTCTCATTGACACATGAAGATAAAAGGCTTAACATGAATTGTGTCTGTTTACACTTAACACAGAAAATTCTACTTTAACAAACTCTGGAGTATCAGTAGTGTTTGTTATCATAACATTGTCTTTTTTTTTTTTTCCTGGTCTCTTGATTTTTTTTTTTTTTTTTGTTAGTTGCAGTTTACAGCAGGATGAAGCCATGGGAGAGAGCAATGTGGTTTGAAAGGAGCCCTGTTTCCAGCCCATTTTTCTTCTGCTTTGCTGTGTTTCGTGCTTAGTTTCTATGGGCAGCTTGGGTGCAGGTCAAATTAGGAAATATGAAAATACAGGTACATAGCCTTTACCTGTGCCACACTGCAGATCTAGGTGGATGGGGAATGTAGTCATGTGGTGGGGATGGGGGGCATTTACTGGGTTCATTATTAGGGCAGTGGGTCTTGCAATGTGGTGCCAAGACCTGCAGGATCAGCACTGCTTTGTGATTTAACAAGACCTCCACATGGTTCTGATCCATGTGAGGATGTTAAATGCTGCCTTACTCCCTGCAAACTGAAGGTAAACTGAAATTGACCTCCAAAGCACTTGTCTCAGTCTCTTTCTAGCTTCTGCTATTGCTCTTGATCTTCCCTATGGCACCTGCTGTACCCCTCGGGTTCCTCTGAACTCCCATCAGTCAGATCAGCTCCAGCTGCCTCCTACGTGTGTACTCCTTTCTCTGCCTTAGGCATCTTCCACCTCACCCCTTCTGGCAAGAGGCAAGACCCTCCCCATCTTTCTGACCATCTTCAGGGGTTCCCACCTCTGAGAAATCTGACTTCCTCAGGGAGTCATGAGCCCTCCACGCCATGTTTTCAGAGCCCTGCCCATTGATCTATTAAAATTTTTATTTCATTTAATTTTTCACTTGCTTGAGAGATGGTTGCTCTGTCTCTTTTATGTAGAATTCAGTTATACATTAATCTTCTCCTAACCTTTTGAATCTGGACTTTTACAGAATGATAGCATCTAGAGAGGGTTTTTTTTTTTTTCTTGCCAAAGATTCGTTTTAAAAGAAGTAAAAACTATTATAGCGAGTCACTGGTTGAGACAAAATAGGCTTCTTATTCAAACTCAAAGGTTTTGTTATATTGAATTTTGCCATCAGAACTAGAGATGATATTTGTTTGGCTAGGGTATTTTACTTCATTATTTGCCTGTGGACCTGTAGTTAAAGAAGGCTAATTTTGCTTCCCAGTGTCCTTGATTTCCAACCATAAATTGAGACTATCCCATATTTTTGAAGGAGAGAGGGACAGTGAAAGAGAGAGAGAGAGAGAGAGAGAGAGAGAGAGAGAATTTTTTATTTAGTTTTTCATGAGGCCTTTGCTGCTCCATGACTCTGTTTTGTATGTGGTGCTGGGGTTTGAACTCACGTATTTGCACATGCAGGGCAAGCACCATAACCACGGAGCCACTGCTCTAGCCCTGAAAACATTTTAATTAAATTGATAATTTAGGATGTTCTTTAGTGGAATTGTTGATAGAAGAGTAGTCAATGATTTTGCTAACCCTTCCCCCTACTTTGTATTAGTAATGTTTAGATATGGGTTATTGGGAACATTATTCCTCTCAACTGATAGGCTTTATTTGATATGGTATCTTTGGAAAGTGAATTTTGCCTCAGGTCCCTAGCTCCTGCCTGAGCCTCCAGTCTCCCTCCCTAGCTTCCTAGCACATCTGAGCATTGGCAGGCTTTCATCTGTTTTGGTTCTACAGTTGTTATTCACTGGTTTGGGGAACTGCAGCTGAAGCCCAGTGTCTGCCATTTCCAGCAATATCCTTTTTATTTTTCTCTGCTTTCTGCTGCCTTTATTTCCATAAATTTTGATTATTCTTTGTAGGCTATCCTGGGATCTCACGTTCTCAAAGTGTCTGGGTCTTTTTGGATCATGTCAAGGTATCTGTTGCTTGAAAAGGGAGAAATGGTATTTTGCAATTTCCTTTTAATCATCAGTGGGCAGTAGCAAAGAGTGTGTGTCTCTCCTTTGCACACTGTGTTGAGTATTTACTCCCTCAATGCATGTATTCTTTCACAGCACAAATGAAGCACGTTGTATTCTCTTTCCTGTTTGTGGCTTGGATCTTTTGAACACTGTGCTATCATTCATGGTCCAGCTTGGTTTTTCTTTTTTCTGTTTCTATCACAAAACACCCCAAAGACCAACAGTGTCAGTCTCAGAATCCAAAACAGCTGGTTGCAGGGTCCTGCCTTGTACTTTGTGGCTTGGGCTTGTCTTCTCTTCCGGAATAAGTGGGTAGTTTCTTCCTTTTTTTTTTTTTTTCCTATAAATGGGAGGGGGAAGTGTCAAGTATGGAGACTGCTCTTTCATTTGAAGGAGCTGCCAGCTAGCTCTGCAGCATGGCTTCTGTTAACTGAGTGGTCTTCTCTGACCATGGAGGGAAGCCAAATGGCAGAATGAAGCAGTCTCCCTTACTGCTCGCATTTTGATCACAGTATGAAAGTTCAGCACACTTCCATTCTGTATCTTTGTGCTGTTTTACTGGGTCCTGAATTTTTGTGATCTTTTGGAAACAATAGCAAATAAATTGATGCCTCACACTTTATAGCACATGTGAGCACATATTGAATACAATAATAGATTGAGATTAAGATCCAATACTCCTATAAGAGCAAATTGGTATACTTAATTTATAGTGGCATACAAGGAATGAAAAGTTTTAGGCTGGGCATAGGAAAAAAGGAAATAGTATTTCTTCATCTTGAAGAAAAAGACATAGTGCCCTTAGTACTCAAGGTCATTAAGCCATTGAGCTGAAGCTGGGGGAAAGTAAAATGGAGAAATGAGAGATGGGAGGAGGGAGAAGGTGTTAGGGGATAGTTGAGGAGACTATTGATAAGGTGACCACAGTGTGCTGAACAAGAAATCATTCTAGAAGATGGGGTAGAAGTAGTCAGGGATGAGCTTCTGTAGAGTCTTGTTGTCTTGGTGTAGAGTTGGAGATAGACATAAAGGGGAGACTGGATTATGAGAAGGTGATGATTTGGCCCTGGCTGGAAATGACAGTGGTCAGATCAGTTATAGTGAGAGACTGACAAGGTGAAGTTCATTCATTCTATACATGTGTTCTGTGATGTGTCTGCTGTGTACTAAGAACTGTTTTAGGCCCCGGAGACGTTAATTCTGAGGTAATAGAAAATAATCCGCTCTCCTCCTGGAGCTGCCATTGTGATGAGAATGATTCGAGTGAGAGAATGTGAGAAAAAAGGTAAGAGCTGGACTCTGAAGAGAGTGGACATGATCAGGGAGGGAAGTGAATGGGGCCGGAGGAGAGCAGTGAGCTGTACAATGAGGAAGATGGGAGTCTCATCGTGGGCAAAGCACCCAAGAGTCCCATAGGCTTGGGAGAGGAACCCAGAGGGGTGTTGCTAGATGGCATGTGTGAGTGGGAGGGAAGAGAAGCATCAGGAATGACTCCTTGTGAGAGAATGGGAATGTCATTGAATAAGATGGGTAGTGGGTTGAGGGTGGGGGAGGAAATGAGTTATTAAGACACCTCCACAGAGTTGTGGAGTAGGCAGATGAATTTCGCTCCTCAGAGGAGTTGGGCCATGACATACATTTGGGAAGCATCCAGAGTAAAGGAGGCATAAGAAGCCACTTGTCTGGGTGAAAGGACAGAGGAAGGGGCTAGAGGATAGCAGCCAACATTTGGAGGTCAGGTAGAAGGGGAAGAGTGATTGATGGTGTGTAGAATCAGAGAGACCTAGAGGAGGAGACAGTGCCATGTGGCTCTGTCATTGGGTATAACAGTTTCACATGAGGCATAGCTAAGAATGATTGAGAATCACACTGGGGACAGAGGCTCAGTCAGATTGGAGGTGAGGATGCTGAGAGCTGGGACTGCTGACAAATCTTGAGTCAAATTTCGTTACACAGGGGTTGATGTCTTGTGTATGAGGCCTTACATGAGTAACTTGACTTCTCCAGATCTTTTTTCTCACCTGTAAAGTGATGATAATGTTATCTCAGGTAAGGGATGGTGAGAGCATTATGTGAAATTAAATAAAATGATGCAGCAGGAGCTTCTAGTACTCCTGGGTATGTGCCAAATGCTGGTGTCTCCCCATTCTCTTCTCTGAGGAGCCTTATTTTCTTATCAGCAAAATAAGGGAAGTGCATCAAACATTATTTCACTTCCCAGGTTCTTACACTTTACCCACTCTTCAGCTCCTGGATCCCTCCATCTCCCTCCACCCTACCATCTCTTCTGTGGTAAAAATTCTTAGGGGGACATCTATTCTTCTATCACCCATTCCACTTTGATTCTGTTCTGTATTAGCCACCAGATTAATCCTCCAAAAGATCTCACTTGGGCTGCTCTCCCACCCCAGAGCCTTGAGAGGGGCCTCAATCCTAAAGATGGTAGTTCTCATTGCCACATATTTTCTCTTATGGCTTGTTCTCTACCAAACTTACTTCTTCCACTTCTCTCTCTATCCCTGACCTATGTACAGTCTTTTGAACATATCTTGTTCTGCTTTGTCTCTGGAATGCTACACATAGTTTTAAATTCTACCCGCTCTTGGAGAATCTCTGAAGTTCTGATGCCAGCTCTTATCTGTCCGGTTTAGTTCATATGCAGTGTGACCATGCCATGTGCACTCTGCTTACCTCTTCTTGCCTTATGTGACAGTTATCATTGGTCTTAGCTCCTGGATTTTACCACAAACCTGCTCAGAGGGCAGGACACTGCTTCTTTGCATAGCCCCTGGTTTCATACAAATTGGTTACTTCACAATTTAATGAATTGCATGGATCAGAAAACTGCACTCTAGAATCTCTATAGTGGGATTGGGGGTTATTTACTAAGTAATCAAGAGTATTTTTGGAGTCTGTGCCCAGAATTTTAAATATAAAGTTTTCCAGTATTGAGGCTATTTTATCAAAAGCCTTTGAAATCTGTGAATGCACCCAACAGTTCCACTTCTAAGGATTTATCCTAAATAGTCTTAGATATGTCAAGAATGTTTACTGGAGCACTGTTGATAATGTTACGTACTGGAGACAAACTAAATGTCCAATAGTAGGGGATTGGTTTAACAAAAAAGAGAACTCAGGGTGCATATTAATACTCTAGGACTACTATCTTTTTTTTAAAAATGACGATGTAGAAGAACATTTATTGGCTTTGTAAAATGTTAATGTTAAGTGAAGGAAGTATATTCATAAATGTTGTATTATTGCTTTATGTCATTGCCCTTAAATTATGTATTGAGGTAGGATAATAGGTCTAGTAGTATTAACATTGTTTAAAGTTGGAATTGTATGCCTCTTTCATTCATTAAAAAAAATCATGTTTTCTATCTTGTATATACACTAATGCACAATTGGGGAGAATATAGGGTCACGTGGCCCATGTAGGACATGTGGGAACATGTTTCTTGTGTCCCCACTGTCTGGGTCATTGTGACTGTTCTCCAGTGTAGACTTGATTGGTTTGGGTCCTTCAGACTGGATATAGTAGTAAGCTGCTGCTATTTGGCCGCTGAGCTTTTGTTCAGGCATCGGATACTGGTGCTCTGTGGAAGGGATAGGGAGTGTGAAGCCTGGCAACTGGGAGATGGGTTGGCCTGGGTTGAAACTTGATTTCTGCATGTAACCCTATGAGATCTTAGGCTCTAAGCTTCACTTTGCTTGTTTAATGTAGCTGTTCCCTCCCTTAGTTGATGAGCATGTTGATCAGCGTCTGGCCCAGTGTAGGCACTTCAGAAATGGGAGCTAACCAGACAGCTACCCAGGTAGTCAGCCTATAGCCCACAACTCACTTGAGTCTTCAGTGAGAAATTAAGACTTATTTCCTTAATAATAATATAGATTTCCTGCAAACTTATTATGTTTTGGGTTGGAAAATATTTAAAGAGTGATTTCCTTTTAATTGAGGCATGTCCCACTTTTGCCCTCTTGTCTCCCTTCAGTCTGTGGGCCGGGCATCGACATCCGCAATGACTATCAGCAGCTGAAGCGCCTGGAGAACTGCACAGTGATCGAGGGCTACCTCCACATCCTGCTCATCTCCAAGGCTGAAGACTACCGTAGCTACCGCTTCCCCAAGCTCACAGTCATTACGGAATACTTGCTGCTGTTCCGTGTGGCCGGCCTCGAGAGCCTTGGAGACCTCTTCCCAAACCTCACAGTCATCCGCGGCTGGAAACTCTTCTACAACTACGCCCTGGTAATCTTTGAGATGACCAATCTCAAGGATATTGGGCTTTACAATTTAAGGAACATTACTCGGGGGGCCATCAGGATTGAGAAAAATGCTGACCTCTGTTACCTCTCCACGGTGGACTGGTCTTTGATCCTGGATGCAGTGTCCAATAACTATATTGTGGGGAACAAGCCCCCGAAGGAATGTGGGGACCTGTGTCCTGGGACCATGGAGGAGAAGCCATTGTGTGAGAAGACCACCATCAATAATGAGTACAACTACCGCTGCTGGACCACAAATCGCTGCCAGAAAAGTAAGAGAGGGCTGCTGATCTCTGCTTCTTTCTTTTTTTCTCCTTTTTACCATCCTTCCTCTTCTCTTCTGTGGGGTGGGGTGAGGTCATTGCATTTAAATTGTGGCACATCTGCCTTGGCCTGGTTTGTCGCAGGGGTCTTGGTTGGCTTTCTGGAGCTCTTGGAATGCAGGACTGTGGCTTGGTTGGAGGTCATCATGACTGCTGTCAAGACTGGTAAAATCATGTGTTAGAATTAATCTACTGGGACTGGAACAGTGGCTCAAAAACAGTTAGAGCACTTGCCTGGTATGTATGAGGACCCAGGTTCAGACCCCAGCACAACATACACAATTGAGTGTCGGAGAAACCAGAACCAGATGAAAAATAAATAAAAATTGATTTTCTCTCTTTTTTTTCCTCTCTCTCCAAGAAAAAAAAATATATGTATGTACACACACACACACACACACACACACACACGCACGCACACACACGCATACGCATACCGAACTTCTGGGCTAGGAGCTTGCTAACCTTCAGCTTTGAATACCTGATGAGAAAGGTCACTCTGTGTGCTTGGAAGTTCCTAACCCTTGGGAGTTGGGAGCTACTTATGTGTCAACTCTTTTATCCTTTACCTCAAGGGAAACTTCTTTGGTTGGCAGGACTTCCTTAGCATGAATGTACCTGGATTATGGTTAAATAAAGGAAAAGTAGAGGGCTTATTTATGTTCCTGTGAAAGTGGTCCTTGGTTCTTAATGAAAATACTACATTGTTCACATGTCCTGGTTTGTTACATTGGTGCACCTAGTAGATGTGGGAGATCTCTTAACTGCTTTCCAGGCGTCCCTGATTCAGGCTGTACTATTAGATAGCTATGAACCAGGGTGCATTTTTAAACCTTTGGGCTTCTACTTCCTTTTTTTTATACCTGTTTACTGAACAGTTGTGAAAATCTTGTGAAGTAACTTTGTGAAGGAACTTTAAAAGCATTCAGTGTTCTTAAGAGTCAGGTGGTGGTATTTTGAAGCTTCTCATTTATCTTTAGTATACTTACTTTCTCACAAGAATAACTGAACTCTTGCCCTAATGTGATCAATATCTTAAGAGTAAAGGATTTTTTTTCCTCCAACTAAAATGTAGCTCTGGGTGTTTGCATTATTGGCCAGAAAGGTCTTCCTCACTGTTTTAAAAATGTCAGTGTGTTAGCTATAAATGGCTAATTTTTTTTAGTGGTTGGCCTGTTAAAGCCCCAAGGAGCCTATTTACTGTAGCTATTCCTGAAGAACCAAGAAATCCCAAATTGGTAGGTCTGTCTAAATCCTGAATTTTATAAAATAAACAAATATAAGGCCAGACACTACAGGTAGCCCTTGTTTCAGTTTTCCTTCAGCCAGGCTGAAACAGTAAATGATGTGCTTTCTCTGATCTATTACATACTTGTTTATCAGTGCGTGTGTGTGTGTGTGTGTGTGTGTGTGTGTGAGAGAGAGAGAGAGAGAGAGAATGCTTAATTTGTAAGGGCCAGGGGTCCCATTGACAGCAGCCAGTACCTTGAAGAGCTGAAAAAGCTATCAGGCCACTTTAAGGATCAGTGGGTTAGAGTTGGAGGAAAGGGACTATTATGATTGATTAAAACAGAGCTCTATCCTTATCTTAACCAAGTAGCCTTGACATTTTAGAATTTTATCTTAAAATGTAAAAGGTGCCATCAAGGGCACCAGCTTGGCCTGGTAGAGAGATGTTGAATGCAAAGAATGAGAGCATCCCAGGTGACCTTGCATGAACCAGCCTCTCTGGACTATAGTGGGCATGTTCCTAGGGCAGTTATATTGTTTCTTAATGGTGATCCAATATATGTGTGAAAGTATTTTGAAAAGAGAGGTTTTTTTTAAAATAACCTTTAAAAGGTTATTTGTCAGGTACCTGTTCAGTGATTTAGTAGATGCTTTGGTTTCATTGTGGGTTTTCTGCTGTTTCTGATCAACCACTTCCTTAAAACATTTGGGGTAGGATGAAGCCTGAATTTTCGATCTGAGTCTGAGAGCGCTGACCAGAAGAAGTGCAAGTAGTTTAAATTGCCTAGGCCTCAGTTTCTTTATGTGCAAAGTGGAATGTATCATGCCTTAATTGGTTGTTGAAAGATTAAAAGGAGAAAGAGGAAAAGCACCATGAAAAAGTAAAGAGGGTTAGAAATTGGAACCTGATGCTAGTGAATCTGTTTGTTGGACGCCTGCATCTCTAAGGCCACACCCCACAGCTTTCTCCTTGGCCAGCTGGCCCTGTCCTGCTGTTGTTTTTCTGTGATTTCACAATGGACTACTTATTTCAAATTGATAGATGCATTCAGTATTATTGTTTTCCCTCTACCTTGTCCTGAAAATGCAGGCCACAGCACAATTTCTTAGATGTTTACTAGTTGGAATCTTTTTCCTTTGCATAGATTCCTTTTAGACTAGCACTGTCCATGTGCGGTAGCCACTAGCCACATCTGGCCTAATTGAGCCCTTGAACCATGGCCTATGTGAATTGAGACCTACTAGAAGTACAAAATAGATATTGGGCTTCCAGGCTGTAATGTGAGGAAAGTGCTGTAAGAAATCTCATTAATAATTTTTATATTGAATGCATTTTGAAATATAATATGTTAAATATATTAAATTAAGTAAAATGTGTTATTAAAATCAATTTGCTTGCTGCTTATTACTTTCAAACATGGCTACTAGAACATTTGCAATTACAGATGGTTTGTATTCTATTTCTGGTGGACAGTGCTGCTTTAGAGCCGTTGAGACTGGGAGTTCTTCTTCTCGGTCATCTCTCTGGTTGACTGACCACTGCTTTGCTGTCATATCTGCACCTCTCCAGCCAGAACTTTCAGTGACCCTTCAAGGAGCCAGGCAGAATGTCTACCTTAGGTCCACCAAAACCACTAGCTGGCTGTTTGTAAAAAGAAAGTATAGAGGAGTCTCATTCAGTTTTTCTTCCATTGGCTATTTGCATTAGTAGGGAGAACATCTGGAGAGGAACGTGAAGTCAAGGTATGTATGAAGTTGGATGTTATGGAGAAACATTCCCATGCGTAGTGCTGATGTACAGTTTTACTTGACACTCTTTAAACTCCCCTTAGATATTGATTTTGCAGTGGCTGGCAGTGGAATGGACAGCCCCACCAAGGAAACGAGCATTTTGTGTGTTCTCTGCACACTTCTGTATTTCTCTGTTCTCTTCATGATTTGAGGGAGATTTTATATACTTCTGAGTTGTTATTAAAGAGTGAGGAACCCTTAAAGAATTGTGTGTGGCCTTTTCTATTTGATAAGGATGTATCTGTTTGGTGCCTTTGTTTTTGGCATGGTCAGTTCCTCCCTCTCTTTCCTTCTGACATCTCTCTCTTCTGGTTCTCTTCCTACCCTGAGGCTGCTGCTGTGCTGCTACCTTTCCTCTGTCTAGTCTTTAATAGTTGGTGGTTTCCTGTCTTTGCCTGTTTGGGATGCTATAACAGAACATCATAAACTTAGCAGTTTATAAACAGTAGATTTGTTTCTCAAAGTTTGGAGGCTAGAAGTCCAGGATCAAGGTGCTGACAGATTCTGTGCCTGGTCAGGTATGCTGTCTGATTCACAGCATCTTTTTGCTGTGTCTTCTTGTGGAAAGAGCAAGGCAGCTCTCCTGGGTTACTTTTGTAAGGGCTCTAATCCCATTCATGATGTCAGAAACATGGTTGCACTCTGGACACTTCCTTTTCTAATGGACACCAAGCCCTTACCATCTTTAATATTGCTTTGATGTGCCACCCTCCACCCCACCCCCTGCTCAGGCAGTGACATATACCTCTTTCTGGTCTCCCTGCCCTGTGCCCTGCAGTTCCACTTGGCACTAGTGAACATCCCAGAGCACACTTTGAACTGTATATGCTCTCCCACCTGTAATCCTATAGTGGTCCCTATAGAATAAGAACTTGCATAGTGTGAAACTCCTTGGTGGTCACCACCTACTCTATGATGCTGTGCCATGCACATGTGCTGTTCCCTCCCTCCTTCCTGCTGTGTTCTTGGTGCCCCAGAAGTCCTTTTCTGTGCTCACCCGCCACCCCCATTTACCTGCCTTTTTCATAGGAGGACTTTTAGGGGTTCACAACTACCAGGGCACCTTTTAGAACTCTGTAGAAATTCCAGTTGTATCCTCCAGTCCATGGTTGTCATGTCAAGGGCAAACAGGGAACCTGCTTTGTGAAGGATTTACTCTCAGGAAGATCCGTTTCCCACCTGAGCAGAGAGCAATGTGCAATGGCAGTCTTCTGCAAACCCAAGGATGCTAAGATTATGAAGTGTTTTTCTGATGTTTTCTGTGTCCTTTCACCATGATTGCTACCAAGGAACATTGCTACCCAGACTATCTCTAGCTCTTAGTTGGGATAGAGGATCCACCACAATGGGAGTGCTTTTTCTTCTGTCATTTTCAGAATGATTCAAAGTCAAAGACGGAGATGTCTGAAAATCATCTGAAAGTTTCAACAGTTTTGCTGAAGGCCAACCAGGTCCTTGGAGGGGTAGAGATGAATCCTGTGGCTTTTTTTTTTTTTTTTTTTTTGTGGGTGTGTATGTGTGTGTGTGTGGGTGTGTAGTGAATTTGCTTAAGTGGTGCCTGATGTTTGCTTGACATAGAGTCTCTCTGGCATTCAATTTCAGGTAGAGAAACTCCCTCTCCCCAAAACATTAGGAAAAAATAAAAAAGAAAGCTAAAACCTAAGACCTTCCTCCAATTCCTTTTGGTCCATCGGGGTGAACAGCTTGTGGTCTACTCATGTCCTGACTGTGCTAGGGAAATCTGTGAAGGCACGAGCCTTGCCATGCTGGAAGCTGGCTTTGCTGGTGGGGCAGCCTCATTTCAATTAAAAGGGTATTGACGAGGAACAGCAGTCCTGGAGTTTGTTGCATTTCCTACTGCCTTCAAAATGAGAAACCAGGAAAGTAGCAGATTGGAGTCTTCCAGTGAGAAGGCAGTAAATGGCTCCCTTTATTGACAAAAGAAAAATGTTTTACTGGCATCTCACTGGGATCGAGGACTTAAAATGAAGGCAGGCGGGTGTAAAAAACAGTCCTATTTTTTTTTTTTCTGCTTGAGTTCTTGTTTTTCAAATACTCTTTTCAAGGGCAGCATTGGTGTATGAAGTGGAAGTGCCTCCTTTCCCTCATTTTCTCATAGGTTGGTATCTCATAGTTAAGGACTTGTTTAAGCATTTGTAATTCACCTGTTGGATTGAGGTGCAGTAGCATTTCATCTTAACTTTAAAAAATTTTTTTCTTATTTTTTTTAAACTTAGGCTACTTGTGAAGACCTGGAGTATATATTAAATGCTGCGTGGTTTGCTGCCAGGCCCATGCAGGCTGTAGACCCTCCAGACTGCTCAGGTGGGTCATGAGGTGGACCTGCATTTTCAGATGGAGTTTTAGGGGGGTCTGTAGGCCCTGGTGGGGTAAGGCAGCCTGTTGAATGAGTGGGCTCCAGCTTAGTTGTCTTAGGAGCTTTCTCCATTCCCCTGGAAGGCCCCTGCTCTGGCCAGCTGCTCTTAGTGTTTGGGGTGATCTTTATTTAGAAGGGGTCACATGCCCCCAGGCCTCATTGCTCTGCCTTTTATAGTCAGGCATGGAAATCACATTCTGTTCTACTTGATTGTCCATGTTGTTACTGAGATGGAGAAGCTGTTGGTGTCCATATTTCTTTGGGAAGCCTCTTAGCTGACTCCCATCTCTTAGAGCAAGTGTCTTTTTCCTGAAAGACTTCGCTTTTGGCTAATTGTCCTCTAATTAAGGCGTCACTCTCCTGGGTGACTCTTCTGCTTTAGAAGTCAGTTTTTTAATGTGGATCTCCTTTTAGAGACTAAAATGCTTTCAGAATGACTCTCTTAAAAGGGATTTTTATAATTCAAGGTGTTTGGAAAATACTCAATTCCTTCAGGTCTCACCAGTTAAACTTACATGTAGAATGGTTTTGGTTTCTTCCTGCTCCTAAAAGACCTCTTTCTTTTGTTGCATTAATATTTCTATCTTGCTTTTCTCATGTGTATGCCAGTGTGATATTCTCAACTAGAGTGGGGATGAGGTGGAGTGTGGGCCTGTGGCTAATCTTGTCCCGGATTCTGTTGCTTAACTTCAATGTATAGGGTGGTTCAGAAGTTAAGTTTGGCTAGCAGTGGAGCTGGAAGCCATCACTTGGAAATGAACTGTGTGAATCTGACTGTAAAAGGAGGAGGATCCCTCAGCAGTGCCCTAGGTTGGACTCTGAGGTAGAAGAGCAGGCCTCACCTTTTGCAAGTGGATCAGAGGTGATCTGGATGGTCCCTACAAAACACCTGGCAATTCTTGGCAAACGGTAGCAGTTGCTACTTATTTTTTAAAATGTTAAAGTAGGGTTTGGAATGTAGCTCAGTAATAGGGCACTTGGCTGGCATGCTCAAGGCTCTGGGTTTGATTCCCAGAAATGGAAAAACAAAAACAAATTAAACTAAAAACTTCATTCTGAGACCATCTAAAATTTTGAGCATTAAGCTGGGGGATTGTTAATGTATACTGCCAAACTTTAGGTGGTCTTTCTCTGTTGCTTTTTCTAAATTGTAAAAATTCAATTATCATAAATAGCAGGACATAGTATAGAAGTGGTTCTTGCTAATTTAATCTGAATTGTTTAAATTCTCATGTTTGTCTGGATAAGCCATATCTTTAAAGAACACTCAGTGATGCACATACATCTGTGTTGGGATGCCAGTAGGCCTCTATAGTTATATGTAAACTCTTTATTTGATTATCAAATTCAATGAACTTATTTTTCCTGCAAGCTTGGTATTTGGAAGAATTTTAGAAAAATCAACAGATTCTTTTTTTTTTTTTTTTTTAAGAGAGAAGGACAGAGAGAGAGAGAGAGAATCAATCAATTTTTATTTGGTTTTTCACATGACTTTCATTGCTCTGACACAAAGTGGTCTATGTGGGTGCTGGGGTTTGAACCGGTGTAGTTGCGCATGCCAGGCAAGCTCTGTAACCATCGAGCCACTGCTCCAGGCAACAGATTCTTATTTAAGCCTGACACTAAATATTATCTTTTAAAAATATAGGTGATTTTTTTTTTTAGAGCATTAAAGTGTTTGCAAAGTGGGCATGATGTTTAGTAAAGATAACTAGGAGTTACATTTTATTTTTGACAACTACAAGTCTCACATACTGAAGTTAGCCAGTCATCTTCTCTAGGCAGAGCCTCTGCCTATTTATTTTCTTCTTTGGGTAATACTGCATATATGCCATTGTTTGTGCATGTTTATGTGTGTGTGCATGCCTTTGTGTACATGTGTGTATTTGCATGTATGCTTGTGGTGTGTGTGTCTTTGTGTTTCATTTTCTTCCTCTCACCCCCATTGCAGGAAACAAACACTGGCTCTCTCTGTCCTCTTTTAGATCTTCCTTCCGTTCTAGGGGATCAGGTGGGTGGGAAAATGTTGTGCAGGAATGCCAGGCCCTCTTCCGGAAGCTGGGCTTCTGTTTCATCTCATTATAAGTCGCTTTTTGTTTCTTTGCCTTGGTCACAAACAAGCAACCAGCCCTCTATTCTTTCTTCCTGCCATTTTTCACGGAATCCATGTGGGATGGGAAAAGAGGCAGTGTTCAGGAACTCTCCAGAGCTTGATATTCATAACCCTGGTTACAGAAGCTGTACAAACTGATCCAATCAATGTGTAGGTGCCTCTAGTTTGTTTTTGCAAGTCCTAATGAAGAGATTGCATAAAGTGAGTGAGATTGTATAGTAGTCTCCCCTTATCTGAGGGGGGATGTATTCCGAGACCCCCCTCCCCCAGTAGGTTCCTGAAACTGCAGATACTACCAAACCCTACCTATACTATCTTTTTTCCTATACACACATATTTATAATAAAGTTTATATGTTAAGTACAGTAAGAGATCAACAATAGTAACTAATAATAAAGGAGAAAAATATAGTAGTTAGAGTAGTATACTGTAATAAGCTTATCAGCATCACTTCTTGCACTTTGGGGCCATTATTAAGTCAAATAATTGAAGACAAGCACTTTTATATCATGATAGTCAATCTGATAACTAAGAGGGCCACCAAGTTATTAATGGGCAGATAGCATATATAACAGGAATATACTGGACAAAGGGATGATTTATATCACAGGTAGCATGGAGTGGTAATTATTCAAGATTCCATCACACAACTCAGAACAATGTGCTATTTACAACTGAGGAGTTGTTTATTTCTGCAATTTTGTGTTTAATATTTTTGGACTACAGTGGACTATGGGTAACTGAAACTACAGAAAGCAAAATTGCAGATAAGGGGGCTACTCTGGTCACTGAAGCCCTTGCAGGCCCATGGCTATAGATCATGGTATCTGGTATGTAGAAGCTGTGGCTGAGAGTAGCCAATGAGATTGAGGCTGGGTGCTGAGCTGCCTGTGCCTACTGCCCTGGGGGGTGGGGTGGGAAGAAGGGGTCCAGCTGCTGTTCACATACATCTGAGAGCCCTTGGCAGCAGGTCTGTGGGCCAGGATGCCATTCTGGATTTCCTGGTAGATGGAAAGTGCTTGGGTGGTTTTGAGCAGCTGCTGAGACCAGGGAGTTGAACTTAGTAGTAAAAGGGGAGGGGGAGAAGATGATCAGATGCCAAAAACCTCAGTACAAAAAAAGAAGATGAAAATTGATACTAGTGGAATTATCTCCTGTTGCCCTAGCACATGAATTAGGGACATTCCCTCCATTCTCACCCTCAGATATTACTTGTAAAATGGAGACAAATGGAAGCTAGTTAGATCTCCAGGTCCAGAAAACACTGGCTTTGTTCTTGGGTTGGTAATTACTTTGATGCTTCCTTTTGATTTTCTTGACCTCTGTCCCTTTATACTTTGATAAGTAATTGATAGTTAGATTCTTGACTATTCTTCAGATAGGATGTAAGGATATATTTTGTTCTGTTGATGATGAATTTGAAATGACTGAATTATTTTGTAATACGTTGATATTCCTTTTTAGAAGTTTTGGAATAACTGTGTCAGAGGAGTTTTAGAAAGGCTTTTAAGCAAAGTGGCAGAAAATGTATGGAGTGCTTTTCTTCCACTCACAAGGAAAGACAGAGCAGCTTAGGTACAGAAGGGTATATCTTGTACCTCCTCTTTATAATTTCTTGCACTATCCAGGCAATATGGTATTACAGTGTCACTGTCTGAGACAATTGAATTGCCTGCCCTCTTCTCCCAATCCCCATCTCTTCCCCAGCTATTCTTTTGGGACCACTGTGGAGGTCCAGGCTCAAAGGATCTTGATGTCTGTCATACATGCTTATGAATGGAACTCTGAGAATGTATAATTTTCTCAGACTACTCCTTTAGCTCAACAAACATTTCTTGTGTGCTGACAAAAAAATGCTCTGTAGGAGAGTCACTGGATACCAGATATGGGTGATTAGGAGGAGGGGTGAAATTTTGGGTGTGTGTAAGTGAAGCAGTTTGTATTGATAGACAATGAATAAGACAGCTAAAGTGAACTAACAGACTTCCATTGTAAGAGGAATTTGTTTTGTAGAATTAGTTTGAGTTTAGGTTTCTTGATGGCTATACTATGGTGACAGCTTTCAGTGCCTGCTGCCCATTGTGATGCAGGGAAGACATTTTGCTCTCAGTTACAGACTCTGAACATCTTGTTGAATGCTGCAGAATACAGGGAAACTTCAGCCCCTCAGCTTGATTTGGTCCAACTGGAAATTTTATTTTGGTTCTTTGGATAACCACAACTCAGTCTTGTTGGGTGCTATTGTTATCCTAATTCTTAAAAAACCTAGAGTATTGATAAAGGACTGCTGAAGATGCATAAGAAGGGATTAAGTGGTCATTGTAAAGAGAAATAGTAATTGGGATGGTGTTCAGACCCCACATCAGCTGATAAATAAAAGGTGAATGGTTTAGAATGAGCCAGTTCAGATTCTATTAACAAGCTCAGTACACACAGTGCATTTTTTGATGTGTAAAGCATGAACTTTCATATGTCAGCTCTTCAGCCTCCTGTATCTCCAGTCTCAAGTTCCACCAGTATATTCAAATAACTGCAAACCTCTCATCAGCATCTTCCCATTTCAAAGCCTGGCTGGAGAGGTGGGTAGCCTGGATAATCAAATGGTAAGAAGCAGAAGGTGACAGCTGAGCCTCATGATTAGGTGCAATTTGCACAAAAACCGTATATATGTGAACATTGTTTATTGCAGAAACACACATCAGACCTTCTCCATTTCAGCTTAAATGAGTGGACTCAAGGTGGCCACTTACCTTTCCTGCTCCTGGGTTTTATAATTTTTTTGAACTAAGTGAGCAGTGAATTTCCTTCCAGCTCTGAGATTCAGTGTTGAAGAGGAGGTTGAGAGTGGAGGCAGGGTAGGATAGATCTCTTGGCCCTGACTTTTGGTAAATATTGCTCAGACTGAAGACAAATGTTCTAGACTTGCAAGGGAATGAGACAGTCACCCTCTTTTGAGTGGGCTCTGCTTAGGATCTGTCTCTAGAATTGATTCTAGAAGGATGGACTGGTACTCCCAGGAGGTGGATCAACACAGAAATTCTGAAGAGCTTCTCAAGAGGTGACAGATGTAGGTTGGGAAGCTTGTGAAGCATCTTGTTGGTAGGGCAGAAAGGACTAACAGTGGTCAGAGATGGAGCTGACCACAGGAAATTCAGGTAGGATTTATATAAGTCTTGTATGTTTGAAGTGACTCTTTCTGGTCTGGCTTTTGCTGTTACCAGAGTAAATTATTCATAAATACTCATGAGATGCACTGATGTAACATGATTATGTGGAATGAATTTAAATTTGTTTAAATCATTCTTTTTTATTAAAGTTTTCTTTCCCTCATCCAGAATCTGAGCAACTTGATAGCCTAGCAAGAGTTTCATCTTGCCACTGCCAATGATTGATGTCTTCATGATACCTGAAGGTGCTGCGGACTCTGCAACACCATTTGAATGACCAGCATGGAATTAAAATTTTTTCACAGTGGTTTGCAGGTTGGGTGCATTTTGCTTTTCACTTGGGTCATAGGCATCTAGGTTTGGCATGTTTGCACAGTGAGTTTCAGCCAGAGCAAACCTAACTGCTGAGGCCATGCACTTCAGGGTCTCCCCTTCACTATCACACAGTTGCTCGTCCATGCAGCCTGGATTCCCCCTTACCAATGGCTCTCACCTCCAAGTTGCTCTTGTGCTGGGATAGATACATTGGGGTGTTCATTTGGCCATTGATGATCATTTCTCTGTATTCCATCAGTAGTCTGAAAGATCTTGTTGACCCCTCACTCATTTCTTCCCAGTAACAGTTGATTATCCATTTAGTAGTTAGGACTGGTGCCCTGCTTATAATTTTTGTTTTTTCAGTATCACATTTTTGTTTCTTCCCTCTGTGGGAGGTTGATGGAGGAGATACTCTGTAAAAATCTACCTCTTGTGTGGGCTTGACCATCTGCAGTATCTGAGTGGTTTGGTTCTCATGAAGACTGGAAGGCTTAATGTGAGAGGGAAGAGGAGAGGAGGACTAGAACCAGGGTCAGGTATGCGGAGATGAAGGCCTCCTCAGATCAGTGTGAATGTGAGAATGAGCACCTACCTCAAATTTGTACAGTAGACAGTTATCTTGTCTCACTCTCACGCCTGCCCTGATAGTTGTGGAAAATGTAAGAAAAGATTTGTAAAATATTTTCAATTGACTAAAGAAATCTCTGGTCCTAGTTGTAATAAATAAACCAACCAAGTAACAATAGAGTTTAAGAGTAAGTGTGTGAGAAAGAACATGTATACATACATGATTTGAATGAGTTCTTAACCTTTGCAAAGTGCTAAATGATTTTGGGTCTCATTCTGCTCCCTACCATTCCTGTTAGTATCAGCCCAGTGTCCTTAATGAAATAGATGTGTTATATACATGTCATCTCTGTGGAAGGGGAGACTGGTAAAGAAGTCTCAATCATAAAAATGTCTAATTTGGGTTTTGATGTGTCTTCGCAGGGTTTTATTCTTGTTACTTGGCCAAAATTTCCCTTCTTCCCCATGACCAGCCTCATGAAGATGCCCCTGTTTTGTGTACATGCAATGGTGGGCAACAATAGATGACACAAACTCAGGATTGGGAAATGAGATTAAAAAAACACATGACATTAAAAAACAAGCTGACAACTTAGGCTGTGTGGTGAGGCCCTGTACAACTTTTGCTTAAACAGCAGAGAGAACAAGTGCTAAGAGCTCAGATGAGGATGAACTTGGTATTTGCACCTTTGCCTGGGACCGATATTTATTTGCCTTAGGCAAGACTGAGGCCTTTCCTTAAGAATGCCTGCACTTTATGAGTATACCTTGCCCAGCATTGTCTACACAGCTCTCAACTCATGAATGTGTTGTACTCCAAAACTTTGCAAGGCATTTGGAATGTGGAGTATATTATTTTATGAAAGCACAGGTCGGAATGGTGAATCAGTCCCAGGTCAGTGCCCCCCTCCCCCCAAATGCCCCTGTCTTTTTGGCTTAGATGTCCTTTTTGTTTCACTTCTATCCATAGCTTTGATTCTGTGGGGAAAAGGCTGATTGAGTTCTGTCCTAGAAGATGGTGCCTTCTCTCTCTGTTGAATGAGGCAAGGGTAATGGTGGGAAGTGATTGTTTCCACTTATCACCCTTTGCAGAAGCCTCACTCTGAGGCTTAGAACTTTCAGATGATTAGGATTGTGTGTGGTGAGTCCGGGTAAGGTAGGGGTAAGCAGAAGAGTTTCTTAGCAGGGATCTGCAGGCTTGGTAGGCAATGGGAGCTGGTACACAGCATTCCCAGCTCCTTGCTGGTCTCTAGGGAGCATTCTAGGTGGAATAGGGATTATTTCCACCAGATGCTGTAAAAGAAGCAAAAGGTATAGTTCTTGCCCTAGAAGGATTAAATTAGTTTCTTTGTGACTAATGTGTGGTTACTTATTCATATCATGATTTTAATGAATTGTGGACTTGGAGTCTACATCTGAGTTAGCCTCTGTTCTATCCCCAGAGCCACTGAGCCAGTTTGATGACAGAAAAATCAACAAAGTATTTGACAGTATTTGAATCTGAAATGAGAGGGTACTTAATTTTTTTTTTCTTATTGAGAACTGTTTTTTGGAGTTGTCTTCAAGAACAAAGTAATTCCAGATATCCCCCTCCTCCTTTCCTTGTCTCTTCTGTCCTCCTGTCAAAGAAAATCTCAGCGTATGATCTTTGCCCTGGAGAAATATTGAATCTATGTTAAGTATGCAGACATGAATAGGCAAAGGAAGGATTTGTGGCTGAGGATCTGCTGAAACAAACAAGTAATGTAAATAGGCAGAGAGAGATATTAAATTGATTGCATCTTTCAGCTCCTAGTACTTAAAGCAAAGATAAAGTAGTGGGAAAAGGTTGTCATTTGAGGTAATGAAAAGATGAGGGAATTTTAATGTTAGCTGGGATTTTTCTGCCTGTTAATAGAGTGACATGAATTACAGAATAAAAAAAGTAAAGAGTAAGGCAATTCCATTTAGTATCTATCAAGATACCAAGTACTTCCTGAGCAACCTCTGTACTAGAGGAGAGGTGAACATCCCCAGGCATGCAATTTATTGGATAACAGCTCATTAAACTCCTGTCAGAAGCCTTCATTTAGCATTATGAGAAGACTTGTAATATCTACATTATGAAGCCATTCAGATTTTTTTTGAACATACATGTTAACATTTTTTTTTTGTTTATTAAGTGGGGCAGTAGATTAGAACTCCATGGATTTGATCTCCCCTCCTGCACAGTATACCCAGAAGCCAAGGTTTCTCAGAATTTTTATTACAGTTGTGAGAACAAATTTAATTAGCAAGTTGGAAAAGTGTTGGAACAGTTTAGGCCAATTCTCAGTTAATTGTATCAATGATTAATATTTTGAGAATGGAATTAAACACATTTACCTTTCTTTTAGGATGGTATTTTATCTTTTAAGGTAGGAGTAACTGGGTAAACATTTGAACTAACAGATTAAAGCACACTACAGCAGATAACTGAGCTTCTCCTATCTTGTGTCAACCTCCTCTTGGTATCATCTTTGAATCAAAAAAATTATGCATTATCAATAGCTTTCCTATATACCAATAATAACAGGACTGAAGAAGAACTCAGGAATACAGTCCATTTCAAAATAGCTTCGAAAAAAATAAAATACTTGGGAATTAATCTAACAAGGGAAATCAAAGATCTTTTCAATGAAAACTATCGAACATTGAAGAACGAAATCCAAAATGACCTAAGAAGATGGAAAGATCTCCCATGCTCTTGGATAGGCAGAATTAATATAATAAAAATGGCCATTCTACCAAAAGCTTTATATAGATTTAACGCTATCCCTATAAAGATACCTATGTTGTTATTTAAAGACATAGAAAAAGCAATTCTCAAATTCATTTGGAACAACAAGAAACCAAGAATTGCCAAAGCACTACTAAGCAGGAAAGATGAAACAGGCGGTTTTGCCATTCCAGATCTAAAACTATACTATAGGGCCATAGTAGCAAAGACAGCATGGTACTGGTATCAAGACAGGGAAGAAGACCAATGGAATAGAATAGAAAACCCCAAAACAAATCCTCAAATCTTTAAACATCTGATTTTTGACAAAGGGGGACAAAATATTACATGGAGAAGTGACAGCCTCT